>APFE030177604.1:0-36759 GCA_000404065.3 Pinus taeda
GGTATAAGTGAATATATAAAATATGGTTTTGATTCGAGTTAGTATGATTTGTACAGAGGGTTCGATAAATTTATATTTATTTTATTTTAAAAAATTAATTAATTTCATAAAAATGTGTAATTAAAAAAGTAATATATTTATTAATTTTAAGTAACTAAAGTTGTTTTTCTTAAGGGGTGTTAATATGGGTGTAATAAGGCTTTTGGAGGCAAGGCTAGTCACCCCCGAGTACATACTCAACATTTAAGGAGGATGGACATGGCTTGCCCTTGCATGCAATGTTCTAGTTGGCAGTAGTTTTATTAAACAACTCTAATGGGCATTGAGTCATTTCATAGTGAGTGGAGAGGAGTAGTTTTATTAAACAACTCTAATGGGCATTGAGTCATTTCATAGTGAGTGGAGAGGAGTTGAGGGAAGGTCCTTGACCTCCTCATGTAGCTTATGTGCTAAAGTTGAGTGTGTAATCATATTTTTGATATGGATTGTGGTCATATATGAAGATCTGAGAGGAGGTCGTGCTAGTCAGCATAAACAAAGGGTAAATGTTTTGGGCTCCTCGATTGCTTGGACTTGTGTATGAATGTTGGGAGATTGCTTTCCAAAAGCACTAATAAAAGTGTATAGTTTCATGTGCGGTGTGAATCCTCATGATTTTTCTCTATTATATTTTAATAATCAAGATGAATGAAATTTGTGTTTTTTTCATTTTTTTTTAATTTATTTAATTAGAATTTGATAATATTATGTTATTTTTTTAATAATTTATATAGAAATGAGTGCTTAATTATCTATTAAAAATTATTCAGTTAGAATTTGATAATGTAAAGAATGAGAATGGAAAAGAAGTAAAATTATATCTAAAATACAGAAAACAAATTTTGAATCTAAAACCAAATTTAAACTCATATGTTTTGAGTAAACATTTTAAAATAAAATAAAATGGGGAAAGATTACTTTGAAGAATGTATAAGCGAATATTTAAAAACAGGAAAAAGGCCCGTATTTTGGAAAATGTAATAATAGAAAAAAGAGAATAGTATATGGAAAAGTAAAATTGTAACTTTTATACGAGGGAAAGTAATATTAAAATGAATATTCTAATATTCTAATAATCAAGACAAATAAAATTAGTGTTTTTAATTATAAAATAAATTTTATTTGGTTAGAATTTGATAATGTAATGTTTTGTTTTTGTTTTTTAAATAATTTTATAAATAATTAGTGTTTTTTATTATCACAAAATATTGGTTAAAAATGATAAGATGTTTTTTTGTTTTTATTAATTGATATAGAATATGATTTTAGATTGTTAGATAATTTGATAATGAAGTTTTGTTTTGTTTTTAATAATTGATTTTGAAATTATGATTTTAATTAGTTTTAAGAGTTGATTTAAAGAATTTATGAAAAAAATAAATGAACATTGGCATTTTAACACGATGAAATATGAATTTTAAATTTTTAAAAATATATATTTTTAAAAAATATGTGGAAAAAATAGCAATAATTAATATATGTTTAATTCATACTTATAAGTTTTTACCTAAAGTAAAAATGACATTATTCATTTATCAGATAATTCTATATTTTTAAAAGTGATATTATTCCATTTCTATCAGATATTTATATTTAAGAGTTTTAATTTTTAAACAATAATTTTAAAATACAAAATATATAATGATTTTTTTTTTTGTTTATAATAAAGTCCTTGTGAATTTATAATTTTTTTTTCTATTATAATTGTTCTAAATCTTTTTACACTTATTGAGAATCAAATAAATTTACCATTTTAACAAATTAGAAATTTAGCCGATTTCTCCAAAAAAAAAAAAAAATTATTTCAACCTTTCTCTTAGTGCCCATAAATCCAAGAATAACAATACAAATACACTCTAAGAAGATTGTCATGAGATAATATTTTGTCCAATAATTATTCAATTTCTAAATAACATTCAACCTCTCAATTTCATTTTCCTCTCTTAACACAAATTTCTCCTCTCTATTTTTCAAGTTTATATACACAATCTCCAAGTCTTTTCAACCATTCTTTCTCCCCTTCTAACCATTCTTTTCTCCCCTTCTAGATTATGTGTGTGTGTGTCTTTATTCTCATTCTACCTAACTTGGAGAATTTTCCCCAAAGTTCACAACAACCCACTATAGCCTTTTAAATCATCATACTAAAAATAATCAAAGTCAATGAGGGACTTTAAAGCTGCTATATATTTATGAGTGTAGGGTAATGGCTCTACACTATTACCTTTCTACCAATATATTTTTCGATTAATTTTGCCCAAAATATGGCATGAACTTGTTGGAATTGTAAGCTTGAGCTATGTAATCTATAGAATCTGAGTGTCCCACGGGTTTCTCTATGCAATCAAAAATACAATTGAAACAATGAAAAATTACAATATCACCAAGAATTGTATTGTCGAGTTTTTATGAAAAAGGTAAAAATGTAGAACACTTACATTGCTCTCATATTATGTGTGCAACATAATTTACATAAGCATTAAACCATTAATTAAATAGTTAATAACCTACCTTATTAATTAATACATCAAATAATGATGTTAGTGTACATGTGCATTGTATGCATATGTTGCTAACATAGATATACCCTTTTATAAGGGTGGTTCACGGATATCTGTTGCATCCACAAGAAAATCTAGCAGATCTACCTGCCAACCAAACAAGCAAGGCCTAACCCCAAGGGCATCAAGGAGATTTGACCTCGTGACCTCCCAACTCGCAAGGTACTTAGCAATGGGAACACGACCAACTGAGCTAACCCTTGGGACTCTAACATACACATAACTTGTGCATGTACTAATGATAAAAAAGCATTACCTCTAATAAAAAGTTTGTATGACTACAACAAAGGATGTAATACAACACATCAAGTAATTGCATCACTTAGTAATCTCAACTAACAAAATTACAATAATTCATCAATAATTGATGATCACACTTAAAATATCAAAAGGGAATCAATGATAGTGTTGTCAACATGGTGTGAACTAAGTGAGAAAATAAGAGTTGCACATCTAATCCATAAGCTGCATTTTCGACTAACTTCAAAGCATCATTCCTTCTCAACGTACTCTCATCTTCAACATCCTATCCTTTCCTCTATTGGACTATGCAAGAACATCCACTATAATGAGCTAACTCGAAATAAAACACCCATAAATAGAATTTTTAACTATTTCGACCAGCCTTTCCAAATAAGCAATTTGCAATTTCCATTACACATTTAAGAGAGCTTGGTTTAACACAACCCTACCACGGCTCTAAATCATAAAGAATAAATAGTAGAAAATACTTCCACCCCTCCTATTAAAACTATGGTCAATACAATAGACAATGAATAATACCTCTATTTTCCTTAACACAACTAAAATTAATCCCATATAAATATCCTCAAATATTTAATTGATTATACAAACACAACACATAACTATAAATAACCAACCAACACATAGACTTAGAACAAATTGTTGCAAATAATGATATATAGAGTTATTATGTTGTGATTATATACGAATCATAAATCAACCCTTATTAAAATTTTAAAGAATTAAAGTAGATAATTACATTACATAGATAACATGAAATTCAAACTTATATGAAAAAAACATATTATTGCCACTACACAACTCAATGATAATTCTTAAGCTAAAACAAATATGTGTATTTTTTCAAAATCAAAAGCTTAAAAGTCACACCAAGCACTATGCAATATTTTAAATACTAACATGTTCATCTCCCATTAAATAACTAATTTAATGGATCACTTTTTCCCACCGTTCCAAAAAAATGTATATATAGTATTGTAAAGGCCTTTGTCAACTCTATTAAGCAACTATACCTACAAACGCACGTAGCAATATAAAATTATTCCTAAATAAAGCATCTAACATTATTCCTAAATAAAGCATCGCATCTAAAATTATTCCTAAATAAAGCAATATAAAATTATTCCTAAATAAATACTAAATTAAGAGTTTATTCGGGGATTCTTATAGCATATAAAATCTTCGCCATTATATTTTAAAGAAAGGAGCATGGACCAACATTGATGGGAACTAAGATTAAGATTGATGGTAAGGTGTTTTGAATTAAATATTTTATTTTTAAGTTTAGAGGTTTATTTTATAGTTTAGGTGAAGGTAATGTTTAATTATTTTTATTGTTTTAAAATAAAATAAAAGATAAATATTTTTAAGATTAAAAAAGTAATTTGGGTTATAATAAAATGTTATATATATTTAATTAGTTGTCCAATGATCTATTATAATATTATGTAAAATAATTAAAAAGAAAAAAGAAAATATAATGTAACATATTTAATTTTATATTTTTTTCAAAAATATTTAAATTGTGTAAAGATAAAATATATAAATATAAGTTAATAAAATAATTTAAAATATGAATTAATATTATTATATACGTAAAATTATATTTTATAAACACACCCAAACAAATGAGTTGATAAAATAACTTAATATGCATGTTATATATATTTTTATAATATTAAAATAGTAATTTAAACAATAAAAATTAAAAAATTAACTAGATCTCGGATACATGGTAAAATTAGAAATAAATTAATTATATGAAGAAAATACATCCTCCCAGCACTTTTCACCCTGTCAAGAAATTGCACTCTCCGTAAAAAGGAATGTTGGTTTTAGATTTGACACTTTGCATCAGAGAAAACGTGTATACAACTGTCTGTGCCTTGTCTTTGAATCAAGATATCAATAGAGAACAATATGAACCGAAAGGATTTGTTTATTAATATTAGTGCGGTTATTTCTCACCATGTTCATTATTGTTGTTCCACCTTTCATATCCAAGATCCCCTATGTAGTTTTTGACTTTAACGTTACTCTTTACTCTTTGCATTAGTGTGTGACTCTTTGCATTAGTGTGTGCTTGTGCTAGGCAACAAGGTCTTCACTGTGTAGAAGCATGTCTTAATTGGGTGATTTTTTTTTAATTTTTTTATTGTAATTATTTTATATTTTTTATTACATTTTCATGTATATAAGTGAAAATATAAAATATGGTTTTGATTTGAGTTAATATTTGATTTGTATAGGGTTTTTGATAAATCTATATTTATTTTATTTTTTAAAAATTAATTAATTTTAAAAAATTTTGTAATTAGAAAAATTAATAGACTTATTACTTAAGTTATTAAAGTTGTTTTATTTTAAGGGGGTGTTAATGCTAGTGTAACAAGGTTTTGGAGGCAATGCTCGTCACCCCCGAGTACACACTCAACATTTAAGGAGGGTGGACATGGCTTGCACTCACATGCATGTGCATGCAACTTTCTAGTTGGTAGTAGTTTTATTAAACGACTCTAATGGGCATCGGGTCATTTCATGGTGAGTGGAGAGGAGCTTAGGGAAGGTCCTCGACCTCCTGATGTAGCTTCTCTACTAAAGTTGAGTGTGTAAACATATTTTTGCTATGGGTTGTGGTAAGATATGAAGGCTTGAGAGGAGGTCGTGCTAGTCAGCATAAACGAAGGGTTAATGTTTTGGGCTCCTCAAATGCCTAGTCTTCTGTATGGTTGTTGGGAGATTGTTTTCCAAAAGGACTAACAAGGGTGTCTAGTTTCATGTGCATTGTGAATCCTCATGTTTTTTTCCTATTATACTTGGACTCCTTCTTTTGGTAGTTTGTCGTGTCTTGGTTTGTGATTCTAGGGCATAAAACTTTATGCATAAAATTTTAGTTCTTGTCAATGCCGCTAGTTTGGGGTGTTTTGTCAATTTATTATTGGGTATTGTTATGGGGCCCCGGTTTAACGCTTAATATGGAGAATGTGAGTCGAGTTTGAAGTGAATTATGGGGGTTTTGTAGGGTTAGGTTTGTTCCCTAGCAAGATAAGCTTTCGTTGGCAGAGCATGGTGTGTGGTCCCGCACTTCTGGGTTTCGAGGTCTTATGGTATTTCCATTGTTGCTCTCTTACTCAAGGGTCAATGGTGATAGGGTTTTGGTTAAGGAACTTGTATCCTCTGTCTCAATTGTCAGGCTGTATGTAGAGTCTGGGGCAAGTGTATGGAGTTTTTGGTGATGATCTTGTATGTTGGTTCCCTAGTCTTGTAGGAGGTGGGTCTCACTCATTCTCTAGTTTATTTTGTAGGTAGAGGTATTCATAGTAGTTGCAATAAGTGTGCCCCTTGGGTCTCGGCTGTGCCACCGAGACAGAGAATGAAGTTTAGGAAAGGGGGTGGTGGCAGAGCCCAACAAGGGCAACAGGACACTAGACTCTTGGCTCATGACTTGGTTGCCACCTATTTCAATGATTTTTCACTGGACACGGAGGGAAATTCACAAGCTTGAGATCCAAGTGGGGTTGAAAGACAATCTCTCTCAGATTCTGAGCTCATGGATGATGTCGACTTGGCTTCTTGACCCTGGTCATACCAAGGGTAGGAAGAAGCAATACTTAAACTATGTGGCTCTTAATTGACAAATTAAGACCTTGTTAGGTCTATTCTTGAAGGATAATCAAGTGGAGAAGTAAAATGTTTTTTCATCCCTAGAGGACATCAAGAAAGTGCTCAAAAATCAACGATTTTGCTTGGATGGAATCGAATCCTGCTTGGCACATGTGGAAATCCATATTGTCTTTGAATCGAATTGGGGGACCTAATGGATCCTCTTGTTTCTAGTGCGAGGGCTCAAGCAAATATTTCTTCCTCAGATAATGACCAGTGAGCTCAGTGGGTTAGCGGTGTAGTATGATGGTTTTCTTGGTGGTTCTTGGCCCGTTATGCAGGGCACTTTTCATTTCTTTTGGTCTCCTTATCGTATGTGGGTCTTCATGATCATTCCTGGCCCGTTATGCAGGGAACTTGTCATTTCTTTTGGTCTCCTTACTGTATGGACAATGGTTGGTCACAACGCTTCAATCTTAGTATGGTTATTTTTGTAATGGTTGCGGAAATTTTGTATGGTTTTATGATTGAATTCTAGGTAAATCCTTTGTTGTTTGAAATTAATTTATGATGGTTTGTATTTGGGTAATTTGGTTCTTAACTATGTATGTGTTATGAAACCAGCTCACAAAAAGATAGAAAAGATAGATCAACAGCTTAGAAACCAGCCTCTTCGAGGGGGAAATCTCCTTTAGATTACACAATGAACAATTCTTGGATGATACAAATGACAAAACCTCCTTTCTATATATAGAAGTCTAAGGGGTCACAATATAACCAACACCGACCTAACAATAATAATATAGGGGCACAAAAATAACAATAGTGGGCTTTTATGGGGCACAATAATAACAATATGGGGACAATAGGGGCACAAAAATAACAATAAGGGATACAATGACAATAGTAATGGGAGAATCACTAGTATTATAGGGACCTAACATGCCCTTCTCCTTCAAAAAAGTGTTGTCCTCAACGCTTGAGTATTTCTGGATGCTTCTGTATAAAATTCTCACCCTCACACGTGGAATCTTCAACAGCTAAGTTCTTCCACTTGATGAGATACTCTAAAATTGATCAATTTTGTAGATGTCGAGATCTTTTTTCTTTGACTGCTTCAGGTTCCAATATGATTTTTCCTTCCTTATCAAGTTTTGGCAATATTGTTTGAACTATGAGCTTGTCACCTATAAATTTCTTTAAGCATGACACATGGAAAACTGGGTGCACTCGAGAAACTGCAGGAAGCCCCAATTTGTATGTCATAGTACCTATCTTTTGCAACACCTTGTACGGACCATAATACTTTGGTGATAATTTATCATCCTTCTTAGCTTGCTTGAGGGACATTTGTTTATATGGCTGTAGCTGTAGGAATACCCAATCACCTACATCAAAACTTCTTTCCCTGCAATGTTGATTTTCCTGTTGTTTCATTCTTCTGCGCCAAGGTGAGGTTATCCTTTAAGAGTTGGAGAACGTGTTGTTTATGCTCGATGTGATCTTCCACTACTCGAACCTTAGAATTTTCTCTTAAATATGATGTGACGGATGGTGGATGATATCCATAAAGTGCCATAAATGGGGTCATTTTTGTTGCAGTATGGAAGGAAGTGTTATACCACCATTTAGCCAAAGGCAACCATTTGACCCATTGTGTTTGTTTATCAGATACAAAGCAATGAAGATATCCTTCCAAACATTTGTTTACTATCTTAGTTTGCCCATCATATTGAGGATGATAAGATGAGCTATGAGCTAATTGAGTACCAAGACAAGAAAATAATTTTGTCCAAAAAATTCTAGTGAAAATGGGATCTCTCTCGCTTACAATAATCTTTGGGTTTCCATGTAGCTTTTGAATTGTTTCCATAAATGTGGTAGAAACTCTACTCGCTTTAAATTGATGAGATAATGCACAAAAGTGTGCATACTTGGTAAGTCTGTCAACTACCACCATGATAACACTCTTTCCTTCGAACTTGGGTAAACCCGTGATAAAATCCATTGAAACCTCCTCCCAATGTTGAATTGGAATGGATAAAGGTTGTAATAGACCTGGGGTCTTAATTGTTTCAACTTTATTTTGTTGGCAAACCAAACATTACGCCACAAAATTTTGAATATCCGATTTAAGGCCATCCCAAAAGAATTCCTTCTTAACCCTGTGGTAAGTTTTTAGAAATCCAGAATGCCCTCATGAGGGAAAGTTGAGCAATTCCCTAAGAATATTTTTTTTGAGTTGAGAATTCTTACATAGGTATAACCGATCTCTGTACCATAACGAATCATTTTTCCAGCTAAATGTGTTAGATGTACTGGGATCTTGTTGTATCTTTTGAATGAGTGCCCACACTTCTTCTCCATTCTTCCATTCATCCCTTGCTTCGTTTATCCAATCTGATTGGATAATAGAAATGGCACAAATAAATGCTTCCACATCCTCACCCTTTCTTGAGAGTGCATCTGCCACAACATTTTGCTTCCCTTTTTTGTAGATGATTTCAAAGTCATAACCCAACATCTTTCTGACCCATTTTTGTTGCTCTTCTGAACATAATCTTTGTTCTAAAAAGCATTTAAAACTATCATGATCTGTTTTTACCTTGAAGTGTCTTCCCATTAGGTAGGGTCGTCATTTCTTAAGTGCATGTAGTATTGCCAACATTTCCTTCTCATAAATAGCTTTGTGTAAACATTTTTCTTTGATTGGACAACTTTCGAAAGCAATGGGTCTTTCTTCTTGCATTAAAACAACACCAATTCCATTTCTTGAGGCATCACATTCCACAATAAAGGTTTTTGTGAAGTCTGGTGTAGCTAAGGTCGGTGCTTGGCACATTGCCTCTTTAAGATGTTCAAAGACCTTTGTTTCTTCTGGAGTCCATGAAATGCATCTTTCTTCAATAATGTTGTTAGAGGTGCTGCTATTCTCCCATAATTCTTAACAAACTTGCGATAATACCCTGTCAACCCGAGAAATCCTCGTAGATGCTTTATGGATGTGGGGATTTTCCATTCCTTAATGGTTTTTAATTTTGCTAGGGTCTACCTTAACACCTTCATGAGATACAATATGAACTAGATATTCCACCTCTTTTACTCCAAAGAAACATTTGGAGCTTTTTGTATATAATTATTTCTCCTCCAATAGTTTGAGCACCTTATCAGCATGTTGAACATGATCCTTCCAAGACTTGTTGTAGATTAGTATATCATCAAAAAATACTAACAAAATTTTTCTAAGGAAGGGTTTGAAGATGGAATTCATCAAACCTTGAAATGTAGAAGGTGCATTGGTAAGGCCAAAAGGCATGACCAAAAATTCATAATGACCCTCATGAGTTCTAAATGGTGTTTTTGGAATGTCTTCAGTCTTCATTCTGATTTGATGATATTCTGAGCGAAGATCCAACATGGTGAAGTAAATTGATCCATGCAATTCATCCAATAATTCATCAATGACAGGAATGGGAAAATTATCTTTAATAGTGAGCTTGTTGAGCTCCCTACAATTTGGACACATGCAACATGATCCATCCTTCTTGTGAAACAATACTACTGGAGCAGAGAAAGAACTTTGACTAGGTTGAATTATACCAGCCTCTAGCATTTCTGCAACCATACATTAAATTTCACTCTTTTGGGCATAGGGATATCTATAAGGCACAATGTTTGGAGGAACACTTCTTGGAATCAAATGAATAGCATGATCATGACCATGAATAGGTGGGAGGCCTTTGGGAGTCTCAAATACTCGGAATGATTGTCCAAGACATTTTGGAAATCTGGAGAAATAGATGATTTCGATGTGGGAACCTCTAGTGAACATAATTGTACAATTATGCCTCATTGTTCTTTCTTTAGAAGCTTTTTCATTCCGTTAGAGTTGATTATCTTTCCTAGTTTCCTTGCGATACCCCTTAGTTCAACTTCCTTTCCTTCTGAATAAAATTTCATGAAAAGTTCTTGAAAATTAAAAGCTATTGTACCCAAGGATTGTAGCCATTGGATTCCTAGTACAACATCAGCACCACCCATTGGAATGGAAAGCATTGGGCTATTCAATACATATTCTCCCATTGATATCTTGATATTATGGCACTTTCTTGAGCAAGTTATGGTTCCTCCACTTGCAACCATCACTTGACACTCTGGTGCAAGATATAGGAAGCAATTCAATTCCTTGGCTATCTAACAATGAATAAAATTATGGGTACTGCCCGAATCAATCAACACTATTACATTTTTCTTCTTGATATGCCCTTCTATCTTGATAGTTTGAGGAGTAGTAATTCCAACCAATGCATTACAAGATATGATCGGATTCATTTCTTCTTTCTCTAGGGTTTTTTCCTTGTGTATATCCTCTTCTTTTGACGTTTTTTGTTCCTTTTCTTCCTCCTCTTCACAATCTATGTAAAATAATTTCTTCTCAGCACACTTATGACCTTTAGTGTATTTTCTATCACAACTATAACAAAGCCCTTTTGCTCTTTTTTCTTCCAATTGCTATGGTGTCAACCTTGTAGGTTGTGGATGGCTAGGGGAAAAAACACTTCCATCTTTATGATTGTGAGTGGTAAGCTTCCTTGTTTCCATAATTTTGCTTTCCATTTTTGTTGCCGAAATGAATGCCTTCTCCAATGAATCAAGTTCCCAAAGGCGAACCTCATGTTGGATGTTATCCTTTAAAATCCCTATGAACACATCAATCCTATGCTCCTATAGAATATCTTTTACCCTTATATTCAATTTTTGTAAGTCCTCAATGTGCTCCATCATTGAACCCTTTTGTTTGAGATTTATCAATTGGCTAAAAAAAGTGTTGCTTTTTATATCATCATAATGTGCTATCATTTCATCCATAAAAATAGCCCAAGTGACAATTTGTTTATGAGAGCAAAGTCATCGATACCATACAAACTCATTTGGTTCCAAATATAAAGTTGCAATGCATACCTTTTGTGTGTTTTGGACATTATGGAGATCAAAAAATTGCTCCATCTGTAGTATCCATGTTGTGGGATCCTTGCCATCAAACTTCCTCATATCGATCTTTGGAACATGGTGGTTGTTCGATCCAACATTAGAGTCTATGAAATCATGATTAACATTTATTTTGTTCTCATCATGAGTTTCCTTTAATACTCTTTCGCTATTAGTAAGCATTTCTTGTATAATTTTTGTCAAATCATCCATCTTAGCTTCCATGCCATGCATCTTAGCTTCCACGCCATCCATATTAGCTTCCACATCATTCATATTAGCTTCTACGCCTTTCTTCAAACCATCCATATTAGTTTCTACGTCTTTCTTTAAACCATCCATCTTAGCTTCCACACCATACATCTTAGCTTCTACATCTTTCTTTAAACCATCCATCTTAGCTTCTGTCACTTTTTGTGCGAGTGAAATTTGTTGCACTTGTTCTTGTAATTTTGATATATCATGTTGCATTTCTTCCTCTTCTTCATGAGTCATGCTAGAGATTTTAGGTTGCTTACTAGGTGTTTCCATTTTCTTTCCTCAAGGCATCAATTTCTGATAATAATGCTTCATTATGCCCTTTGAATTCCTTCAAACTA
This sequence comes from Pinus taeda, assembly GCA_000404065.3. NCBI lineage: Eukaryota > Viridiplantae > Streptophyta > Pinopsida > Pinales > Pinaceae > Pinus > Pinus taeda. The sequence continues at coordinate 12,056 of APFE030177604.1, forward strand.
ATTTTTAAAACCAAACTTATGCAAAAAATTTAAAAAAACTGCACATATTTTTCACTTTGTAGGAGCTCGATATTGAATGACTGTAACTTTGTAATTTCGGATATCCAAGGCCTGAAATTGCAACCTGCAGTATCCCTTTATGCCCTCTTTCTAATGTCACTAGTCTGACCGAAATTGGATTCTCCAAGAAAGATTTATGCCCCACCTGCCAAGATGACCTTCTTATATTGTTGTTTAGTAAAGCGAACTTGTACGAAGTGCCACGCGTTACTGTTTCAACCTTCAGACCTAAAAACAATACACAGAAAAGTACAGTCTGTCCTCTTTCTGTATCTTCTTATGAAATTTCAATCTGATTCTTAGAGAGAAAGTTATGATGATTTTCCCAAGGTCACTTGTTTAGAATGTAATTCGGGAGTTTGCAAAAACCCAAACTTTCACATATTATATCTCCAAAAACATAGCTAGACAAGATCTGAAATTTGGACCCGAGCTTCACCAAGATTTCGACTCAAATGGGTTTTAGTTTTAGAGTCTAAGCCTTCGTAGAAACAAAATTATAGAGAAACTTCCACGATGACTTGTTTGAGATGAAATTCTGGAGCTTGCACAAACCCTAACTTCCTCAGATCATAGCTCCGAAAATATCGTGAGAAAAGATCTGAAATACCGTGAAAATGCTACGATGGCCTGTTTGGAGTAGCAAAACTGTAGGATCCAAAGCTCTAATACCAAATGTTATGAAACCAGCTCACAAAAAGATAGAAAAGATAGATCAATGACTTAGAAACCAACCTTTCGAGGGGGAAACCTCCTTTACATTACACAATGAACAATTCTTGGATAATACAAATGACGAAACCTCCTTTCTATATATAGGAGTCTAAGGGGTCATAATATAACCAAAGTCGACCTAACAATAATAATATAAGGGCACAAAAATAACAATAATAGTCTTTTATGGGGCACAATAAAAACAATATGGGGACAATAGGGGCACAACAATAACAATAAGGGATACAATGACAATAGTAATGGGCGAATCACTAGTATTATAGGGACCTAATAGTATGGGACTATTGGGTAATGAGATAGGGCAACTCTGACCATGACATTATTGTAATCTAGGGAATGGGAGCCTTTAGTTTTTGGACGAGCATAGGGACTCTATTGTTCTAGTTGCTAGTTGCAACATGTTGAGGAGAGGTTATCTCCTCCATGGTCACTCTAGAAATCCATGTAAATCTTATATTTGATTAATATAAAGCCTTAATTCACAAAAAAAGTAATTAAAATTGTTAAAAAATTGTACTAGTATTAATGAACAAGTTTGAAATAACTTATTAATTGTATTAAGAGAAAGGAGATACATTTTACAATCCAATATTGAAAAGAATGTGAAATTTGTCCCATTTCCACAACATTGAATTAGCATATGTTGTACAAAATATAACATATTATATAAAACTAAAAATATAATAATAATAAATTTAATGTGGGTTGAATAATACTAATTAAGAAAAACTAAATCGTATTAAATATTGGAAGAAGGGGATTATGAGGAAATTATGTTTGCACCACTCTTGCTTGATTTTTACCAACCATAATATTAACAATGAGCTACATGATATTGTATAGATCCATATATAGTAATACCATCATAGATTCATTTTAACTCGGGATCACCGAAAGATTTGCATCTCAATTATTTTTTATATTTTTTAGCGCTTAATAGATTTAGACTTAAAATGGATTTATGTTGATTTTTAGGAATACCATTTGTTACCACATGAATGGCAATGTATCTACCTCATTTATAACAACACATATATTTGATAGTATACATGTCCTATCTCATATAAAAAAATTTGATAAATATTTTCTTCATATCACTTAGCAAGATTATGATCTCGATAAGTATTCTCATTGCTTGAGTCATAATGTTTCTCTTACATTATTTCTATTGTGTCATTCTTTGAAACTCATTATTTTTAGTGGACTAATTCCTTGTATCTTGATCTTGTAATTTGTTTAGGCTTATTTCTTTCTTATTTCCTACTTATATTTACAAATTAATGTGTAATTAACTTCCTTAAGCAAAATTAGCACAATAATTTATTCAATCACAAATTTTTCCTTCCATATTATTACTTATAAATCTCACATAAAACTATGGTGATGTAATTCATTATTTACAATAATTTATCACTTCACTCCAAGTATCGCTCTACTACCAACATGGTGGTAGTGTATTAACATAATCCAAAATACATAATATAAGCAATATCATTGCAAAATATCCTATATATAATAAAATACACTCTTAAAGATTATCGAAAACTAAAATGACACACCCCATATGTACCTCAACTCTCATTACTTATTATTCTATAATATCATTTAACAATGAATTAAAATATACTCTTAAAAATTATAAGCAATATCGTTGGAATAAATCCTATATATAATAAAATATACTCTTAAAGATTATCGAAAACTAACATAACACCTCATATGTACCTCAACTCTCATTACTTATATTCTATAATATCATTTAACAATAAATTAAAATATACTCTTAAAATTATCAAAAACTAACATGATACACTCATATACACCTCAAGTCTCATTACCCCTATTTTGTAGTATTAACAATGAATTAGAATGTTCTCCTCACTTTTAATATTTTGCTAGTAATCAAAATTAAATAATATATCAATTATTTATTTATAAATTTATATATATATAATATATATATATAAATATATATATAAAATTCTTCATTACTCTTTATATTTTTTATATTTCTATATATATATAATATTAAACTAACTTTCCTATAATCTTAATATTTAAGTTCCCATCTTAAGTTATCGCTAAGATAAATGTGTAATTGGAAATGTATCATATCCCCTCCAAATTACATAGAAATCATTATTTATTTTGATCATATTTTCAACAATAAACTTGACTTTAGCATACATAATAAAATTCTCTTTAAGCAATAAACTTCACTTCAGCGTAAATAATGAAACTCTAACTGCGAAAAATAATGACCTTAATAAATATTAAATTAATAGTCCTTTCAAAACAAACAGAACATATTACTTTTAAAATGATTCGAAGAGATTTAATCTTGAGTGGATAAGGTCAAGCCTTTGCAATATATTGCATGTAACATGTACAATGTACACATAACTTTATTGAGTTATTGACAACTTTAGTTAAATTTGTTGTTTTGGGTCACATTCATTAATAGTGCCCATTATTTATAGCATTATCTATACATAACTCAAATTTCAAATGTCATGTGGGTGGGTGGTATTGGGAGAAGTATTTATTCATAAATATTAAATCAATAACTAAACCTCTATTTATGGGATCTAGTAATATATAAACTCCCATTATTAATAAGCGAATTACGATTTTGTTGTGATAAACCATTTTTAGATTTTTTCGCTTCATTATTTTATTTAAATACTATGTTTAGGCATATTTTTTAGTCTGTTCTAATTTGGCACTTTTAAGAAAATGGAATGTTAAGGATACGTATTAAAAATGCATAGCATTTTATTTTGTAAATTAAGATATTTATGTTGAACAATTTGCCGAGTTGTTTTTTGTGTGATTTTTTGGGAAAAAATTTGATGGAAATCATAGGATTGATGGGTAAACCCTGCACAATAGAAGTGTCTTAGGGGTTTTTCATGGTGCTGAATTTATATAAAATCAAAAACTAGTTTAAATAACACAATCAAGATTTCACGCTCAAAATTTTCCACCGTTCGAAACTCAAAAAGTCCCACTACAGACAATCCTATGTGTTTTTATTTTGTAAATTAAAAATATTTTATCTTTGAACAATAATGACATTCCTACAAATTTTTTATTTTGTAAATTAAGAATATTTTCTTGAACAATAGTTCTGTACGTGTTTTTAGGATTTTTTAATTTTTTTTTATTATAAATTTAGATAAAATTTAAAAAAGATTTAAAATTTTAAATTTATTAAATTTTATATGGTTGAATAATTTCAAATTTATTATCATAAAAAAATACAATTTAAATCACAGAATAATGTTATTTTACCAAATTTATATCATTGAATTCCAACCAAAAGGTTAAAAAACCATTTTATTAAGTATACTTATTTAAATTAGCACATTTTCCATAATAGATGTATACGTGAATAATTTATCAAGCGCTGCTTAACTAAAGAGTTTGGTAAAGCATAAAATATTTCTCATTAAATTATTCTCCATAAATTTTTGAATTTTTTATATAATTAAATCTTAATTGTATAGATATATGTTTTATTATTAAAATAGATAGATGATGTAGAAATTATGGTGTAGATTTGCAATTTCTCATGAACTTTTAATCAAAATCACAAGGTACAAACTCACTCTACTGATTTGCGGAATTTAATTCACAATTTAGAACATCAATCAAAAAAATGCAATGAGAAATAGAACATATGCACGCAATATTTTTTACGGTGAAAGCAAACTATTAAAACACCAATGTCTGCTTGCATTAATATAGAGATGTATTACAATTGCTAGCTTAATCTGATCTCAACCTACAAGTGAATAACCTATCTCTCTGCTCACTGAGAAGCTATGGCCTAGACTTAGTCAAATTCTGCCTTTGCTTGAGCCCCTATTTCCTTGCGCAATTCCTTGAGAAAATAGGCCCCTATTATTTAGGAATTTCTCCAAAATGGATTGCACAATTCCCAAGGTTGATCATTTAACGGCATGCAACACCTATACACTCAAGACTAGTCTACAATTGATGTTACACTGCCTTGGAATCTCCACCACAGTTGGGGAACTCGAATTATCTGCATGCACTAGCTATTTTGGGTTGATTGATCAGTTAACTAGATGAACACTGTGTTTGACTAAAGTCCCACTGCACAACTAACCGTCCACTAGTTCCTCCAACAGTTGGAACTAGTTTAACCGAAAACAACTTGAGATAACTAACCTTGATTGCTATGAATTAGCAATCACACATGCTTAACTGAACTCTAACTCCTCCAACTTGAATTTACTGAGTAATTTGGGTGACACAAGCCATGTCACACAAGTTAATTGCATCCAAGTTTTCTGTTGATGCGGAAATTCATTTTTTTTCTCAATTTAATCAAGGCAAAATCAAATTAAGAATTTCTTGTTGCATTTTTCAACACTCCCTCTCAACAAGAAAGAGATTTATCCTGCACTTGTGGAATGTACTACATGAAACACCTCTCACTGTTGTTGGTGCTACTACAAGATCTGCAACTAAGAAGTATCCAAAAAAACAACTGAATCAACTTTGTCTGCAACTATCTACTAGGAAACTGTGTTGTTGTTAACTCTGCTACTGAGTGTCATATTCTTCTATCAACACTCCTTTGCACTCCTTAGTATCTGACTGACATTGATCCTCTTGCTACTGAATATTGTGGGCCCTCGTAACAAGGTAATGATCCATGAGGAGAACGCCTCAATGGACCCTACCCAAATTTCTGCAACTCTTGGACTAAGGATCTACATCACTCCTGGAGGTGTAGTTGCATGTGATCCCTCTGCCCACTTGGCTCGAGCTCTCCCCCTACTAGAGGTCTCTACTTGAGTGGATGTCTCCCCTCTGCCTCCTCTCTGCCTCTCCATTTGTGGTTGCTTCACAACTTCCTGAGGCTCCATTTTGAGAGGTCTATCATGCTCCCTCTCAACCACCACATCTATAATCTCTACCTTGCTCCTCAAGGTTGCACATGCATATTCTACCTCAAGTTTATACAGGTTCTTCGCATGAACCCGCTTCATCTGTCTAGTGGCCATGTGCCTCGAAATGATTTCCCTTTGCTGAAGATCACATCATAACCACGGTCTTCCAAAACTGCTACAAAGATAAGATTTTTCTTTAGGCCTGGAATGAACATGACATCCTTGATTCAAAGAGGGGATCCTGACTCCCTCTGAAAGGTGGTTGTACCAATCCTAGTAGCATTGTACCTTTCAACATCCCCAAACTCAATAGGCATATGCAAATCTTCCTCCTCTATGTCACTGAAAAAATCTCTATAATTTGTCATGTGGAACGAGGCACTAGAGTCCAAGTACCACACACTCCCCATCATTTATGTTGCCATGCATGTGATAAGGGTGAAGTCAAGCTCGAACTATGAAGCCAAGGCTTCACTTGCTGCTCCTCCTATAGGCTCCTTCTTGATACACTTTTTGTGTTGACACTTTGTGGCATAGTGCTCGAATTCGTGACAATTGAAGCATTTTATTTTGGAAAATTATTTCTTCTTGCCCCTTTGGTTGGATTCAACCTCAACTTGGGACTTATTTCTCTTAGCCTTCAATCCTTTTCCAACTAGAGAAAAGTCCACTCTACTTTTGTGGATGTTTCTTCATCTTTGTTATTTCGCCTTATCTCCTCTTTACCAAATCAAACCATAAGCATTCCTAATTCAGTAGTTTCTCCCTCCCATTCACTAAATCTTGGTAGTTATGCTAGCTTTTGGGAAGGCCTAGAAGGGCTAGGATTACCAAATCATCATTTGAAACAATAACACCAAATATTTAAGCTCATCAAGAACTTGTGTGAACCTACTCAGATAATGTGGGATGGTGTCATTCTTTTTCATCTTGATATTTCAAAGTTTATCCTTGAGCGCCAGCTTCCTATGGTCACTAATATTTTGGAGCAGATCTTTTAGTGCCTACCACATTGCATAAGGAGTTTCTTTCCCATGGATATTGGTGAAAATGTGGTCCCATACTCCCTCCAATATTATTCTCCTCACCTTGAATACATCTTTCTTCCACTGAGCAAGGTTTTGGGCATCATATGCTTATGGTTTTGCAACATTTGTCTTGGTGTATTAAAATAATCCATTTTCATCCAATACTGTCTCCCTGTGATCCTTCTATGCAATGAAATTAGAGGTGCCTTCCAAGGAATACTCTAGCCTCAATGTGTTGAATTTCATATTCTTAGCTCTAAAGAGATCTTACTACACGGAACTACAAATTTGAACCTCCTGAGAAGCAAATTCAAAATTCCTGCTTTAATGTGAATCCTATTTTGATACCATGTAGAAATTATGGTGTATATTTGCAACTACTCATGAAGTTTTAAAAAAATCACAAGACACAAACCTACTCTACTGCTCCACAGAATTCAATTCACAATTTAGAACATCAATCACAAACATGCAATGAGAAATAGGACGCATGCACACAATTTTTTTTCTAGGGAAAGCAAACTACTAAAACCCAATTCCTACTTTCATTAATCTAATGAATAGAGATGTATTACAATTGCTAGCTCAATTTGAGCTCAACCTACAAGTGAATAACCTTATCTCTCTGCTCACTAAGAATCTTTGACCCTAACTTAGTCAATTTTTGCCTCTACTTGAGCCCCTATTTTCTTGCATAATTCCTTGAGAAATTAGGCCCCTATTATTTAGAAATTTCTCCAAAATGGATTGTGCAATTCCCAAGGTTGATCATCTGATTGCATGCAACACCTGTACACTCAAGACTAGTCTACAACGGATGTTACACTGCCTTGGAATCTCCAACACAGCTATGGAACTCGAATTCTTTGCATGCACTAGCTATTTTGGGATGATTGATCACTGAGTTTGACTGAAGTCTCACTACACAACTAACCTTCCACTAGTTCCTCCAACATTTGGAACTGGTTTAACTGTAAACAAAACAAAAACAAAAAAACCTTGAGATAACTGACCTTGATTGCTACAAATTAGCAATCACACATATCTAAACTATAACTCCTCCAACTCAAATTTCCTGAGTAAATTGGGTGACACAAGCCATGTCACAGAAGTTAACTGCATCCAAGTTGTCTGTTGATGTGGAAATTTGTATTTTCTCAATTTAATCAAAGGCAAAATGATATTGAGAATTTCTTGCTACATTTTCAATAGATGAGGGTGACGAGAAACAATAGAGAAAACACAAACATGTTTTTATATTTTCTATATCATTTCCCCCATCAATTGTGCAGTTGGGGGGGAATAATAGAGTAAACACTAAAACTTGTTAGGGCGAGGATGGGGGGAAATAATAAGGAAAAGATAAACATGTTTTTATGTTTTTTTGTATTATTTTTACCTAATATGAGGGTGAGGTGGTGGTGGGGAAATAATAGGAAAAACATGATAAAATGTGAGGGTAAGGGTAAGGGTGGGGAGAAATAATAAAGAAAATATAAACAATTTCTTGATGTTTTCTATATTATTTTTCCCTATCAAATATAAGGGTGGGGTGGAAAGTGGGGGAAATAATAGAAAAAGACATAATAACATGTGAGGGTAAGGGCACGAAGAAATAATGGGAAAAACATAAACATTTTTTTATGTTTTCTATATTATTAAGGTGAGAGTGAAAGAGAGTGGGGGGGATAATAGAGAAAACATTAAAATGTGAGGGTGAGGGTGGGAACAAATAATAGAGAAAACATAAATGTGTTTTTAATATGTTTTCTCTATTATTTCCCACCAAATATGAGGGTGAGGGTGAGGGTAGGGCTTGGGGGAAATAATAGAGAGAACATAAAAATATGAATACGAATATGAGAGTGAGGGTTGGGGTGGGGGTGAGGACAAATAATAAAGAAAATATAAACATATTTTTTTTTTATGTTTTCTCTATTATTTCCCCCACAGCCCTTGGTTGGTATGGAAAATAATTAAAAAAAACATAAACATGTGCTTATGTTTTCTCTATTATTTGCCCCCATCTCGAACGTGGGGAAAAAACAAAGAACATAAAAATATGTTTATTTTTTCTCTATTATTTTCCCTCATTCTCACCCTCATATAAACCATTCCATTAGTGAAAATAAATAAGATAGAAAACACACAAAATGTTTATGTTTTTTTTTTCTCCATTCTCTTATACAAAAAAAATTGAATATTATTTTTTTATTATAAAATATTACAAATTTAAATCAATATTTTTTCAAGAGAAAATAAATCTATATATTCATATAATGAGAATATATACAAAATGGTTTGTTCTAACTGCTACCCCAGGAATCCAATATGTTTTCAGCCTACAGTAGCAAAGAAAATTGTCTCTACTTCAGTGTGTCATATAGAAGAAAAATGGGCCTAAACAAAAATTCGTGAGGGAATTACACAAGTCCAATACCAAAGGAGTGCTCATAAGAGGAAAGAGAATAAAATTAAAGTCGTTATAGGTGCAATCCCATGGCATTGGGTTCTTCACCATTGTGGAACTCATGAAGTTCAATTGAACCAAGGGAGAACTCCAATGCTTCTTTTGAAAGTGGATTTGCTTCCACATTTAGTTCTCTTAGAATGTGGTAGAAGGTGATCCATTCAAAGGTAGAGACCAATTGTTGAATATCCTGTACAATATGGTTGAAGCCCAAGTTGTATACATTATTTTTGTCATTCTCCCAATCGATAACAAGTTTGGAGTCTCCAAGGACTTGCAACCTGGAGGTGTTTTTAGACTTTCCTAATTCTAGGATGATATACAATCCAATGAATTCATCTTTGTTGTTGGATCCTCTGCTTGGAATGTACCTCCCATATATGAAGTGGTAATGATTGAAATATATGACAATGTCAACCCCACATCTGAGGGGATTTCATTGATTAGCCCCCTCGAAAAAGCTCCAAGAAATGCCATAATCTATTTCTGGTATATGTGGGTTACATTGTGGAGAATGTTTTTGTTCCATGCAATGTTCTTTAGCAAGAGAAATGAGTTTGGAGTACTAGGTCTATGGGGAGATCTCCTTGTCTTCAAAAAGAGAGGAATTATGAGCATGTCAATATCAATTAGAATACAAGGTAGTCCTCAATAGGAGTGAACAATTTTTTCCACGAGCCATTGTGAAACAAAGGTGCACCTCAAAAAGAGGTGAAAAATTTATTATGAATGAGGCCTGCATAAGGGACATCTTCTTGGACCTTTCCATCCTTGGGTGGATAGGAATTCCCATGTGAGGAGTTTGTTGGAAATAGCCAGAAGGTGATTTTTCATTTAAGTGGAGCACTAGCCTTCAAAATAGTCTTCCACCACCACTAAACTAAGCCTTCATAGGAGTCCACAAACTAAGAATTGTATCCAAGTTTAGCTATGAAAACACCATTCGAGGGATTATTTGACCAACATAGCATGTCTGAGGTGTTTTTTTTAAGTATGATGAAATTTCATATTAAATGATGAAGGTAACGACCCCTTTCGACTATCTAGACTGCATCAAGACCAAGGGATTGCTTCATTTTCCACTCAACTAAGCCCCGGGGATGAGGAACTAGTGATGCAACATCTGGAAGATGAAAAATATTATTTTCCTTCAGTATTTGGACGAGGGGGGGGGCATAATTCCTAATTGTTGTTGGCACCCATCCATGGATCATGTTTGATCTAGATCTAGGTACCATCCCCAAACTTCCTGGAAATCCATTTGCCTATCAATGGAAAGGATGACACCATTACTTTCCAAACAATGGATCCTTTTTTGGATTTGTTTAGGTATATGATATAGTTAATGATAAAAATTTATTTGTAAACATTCGTGGATATTCCATTGAACAGTTCGTCACAACAAATCTGATAATATTATATTAAAAATTTGAGATTCTACAATATTACAGTTTTATTAAACTTTAAGATTTATAGACTTAACTGTGGTTATTGCATGCATGCGAATAGAAATTATGAAGAAAAGTAGAGAACAATAAAACAAGCTCACACACACACATAAGACACAAGATATGCTCTCTGGGAAACCCTTTTGGGAGAAAACCCAGCTAGAAGGTGAGGTCTCTTCACTCTCTTTCTTTGTCTGGAAATATGGCTACAAGTACAAAGAAGTAATGGTTATGACTCATGGTGTGCTAAAGTGCACATATCCTCTCTTATCTTCTCTACCTCCTATTTCTCATGGCTACCTTTTCTTGTCTATGGAACAAAATTCTCTCGAAAGAATGGAACGTCTCTTCCTTCTAGTGGCTCGATTATAACATAGCCCGATAGCCTACTAGTGGTTAATTTTGACTCCATCAATTCTTAACTAAAGTTACAATATAGACTCTTCTAGAGTATTTTACATTATGATCATCTGGCTAACCCCTTTTTCATGAATAATGGGGGCTGGCGTGACAACAACTCAAATTATAGGTGTGAAAATAGGAAGGCCAACTTCTAAGTGGCATAACTTTTGCATACGGACTCCAATTGATGCACTTCTTGCATCGTTGGAAATATATTTGTGTGTAGAACAACATGAAATGGAGAATATTTTTGTTCCACTCAGTGTTCTTTAGCAAGGGAAATGATTTTGAAGTAATAGGTCTATGGGAGATCTCCTTGTCTTCAAGGAGAGAGGAATTATATGAGCATTTCGAATGTTATCAATTAGAATACAAGATAGGTCTGAATAATAGTGAACATTTTTTTCCATGAGCCATTGTGAAATAAAGGTGCGCTTGGAAAAGAGGTGAAAAATTTATTATGAATGAGACCTGCATAAGGGACATCTTCCAGAACCTTTCCATCCTTGGGTGGATAGAACTTCCCATGTGAGGAGTTTGTTGGAAATAGCTAGAAGGTGATTTTTCATTTAAGTGGAGCACTAGCCTTCAAAATAGTCTTCCACCACCACTGAAATGAGCCTTCATAGGAGTCCACAAACCAAGATTTGTATTCAATTTTAGTTATGAAATCACCATTCGAGGAATTCTTTAACCAACATAGCATGTCTTAGGTGTTTTATTTAAGCGTGATGAAATTTCATATTAAATGATGAAGGTAATGATCCCTTTCGACTATCTAGAGTAAATCAAGACCAAGGGATTGCTTCGTTTTCCACCCAGTTAAGCCCCATGGATGAGGAACCAGTGATGCAACATCTGAATTGATGGAAAATGTTATTTTCCTTCAGTATTTGGAGGAGGGGAGGGCATAATTGATAATCGTTTTTGGTGCCCATACATAGATCATTTTTTATCTAGATCTAGGTACCATCCCAAAACTTCTTGGATATTCATTTTCCTATCAATGGAAAGGATGACACCATTACTTTCTAAATAATGGATCATTTTTTGGATTGTTTGGATATCTGATCTAGTTAATGATAAAAATTGATCCGTGAATTGTTGTGGATATTCCACTAAAAGGTTTGTCACAAAAGATATAATAATATTACATTAAAAATCTAAGATTCTATACTATTACAATTTTATTAAACCTTAAGATCTATAGATTTAACTGTAATTAGTGCATGCATGCGAATAGAAATTATGCAAAAAAGTATAGAACAAAAAAATAAGCTCCCACACACACATAAGATACAATATATTCTCTTTGGGAAACCCTTTTGGGAGAAAACCTAGGTGGAAGGTGAGGTCGCTTCACTCTCTTTCTCTATCTGGAAATATGGCTGCAGGTACAAAGAAGTAATGCATGTGTCTTGTGGGCTACTACAACGCACATATCCTCTCTTATCATCTCTACCTCCTATTTCTCATGGCTATATTTTCTTAACTATGGAACAAAATTCTCTCGAAAGAATGGAATGCCTCTTCCTCCTAGTGGCTCGATTATAACACAGTTTGATAGCCTACTAGTGGTTAATTTTGACTACATCAACTCTTAACTAGAGTTGCAATATAAAATATTCTATATTATTTTACATTATAATCACATGTCTAGCACCTTTTCCATGAATAATGGGTGCTGACGCGGCATCATCCTGAATTATAGGTGTGAAAACAGGAAGGTCAACTTCTAAGTGGCATAAATTTTGCATACAGACTCTGATTGACGCATTTCTTTCATTTTTGGAAATATATTTGTGTGTATAACAACATGAAATGGTGTGATGCTAAAATGATGAAGTTTTACCCCCCAAAAAATGTCATTTGATGCCTCAAAACGCTCTGGGAAGGTTTCAAACCTTGTTTTGCCAAATTGGGTCCTGCTAGTAAAAATGATCCCATGAGCTAATTACTACACTTTTTGCACACCAAATTCATCAAGATGGATGAAAAAAATATAATGATCCAATTCAGATCACACCTCCCCATTTTGGGAGGTATTTGGTTCCCAAAAGCTTTTACAGAACGAGGTGAGAAAATTTTTCCTCTACCTTCTCTCTAGTGTACCATTTAGCTTTGCCTGGAAGTTGTCCCTTCAATCGAATCTACCAAAGGTCATGATGCCCCTATCTTGTAGTTCTAGACCTCTTCTACAAAATTGTATCTTTTGTCAACTCTGCCTAAGAATCTGGTGCCAAATCCTCTACAGAATGTAGGACTTGTTCCTCTTGTTGATCTAGCATGGAAGGCTCATAGAGTTTCAAATTATCTACATTCACAACTAAGTAAATGCACATATATGGTGGTAAACTAATTCGATAGGCATTATCACCCACCTTTTCTAGTATCTCAAAAGTGCCATATCTCAGAGACTTTATTTTCTTACCAAGCTCCTACATCCTCTCCTTATTCAACTGTAACCATACTTTGTCTCCCACCTTGAATGAATTCTTTGTTCTGTGTTGATCATGCCTGCTCTTATACTTCTCTTGTGACTTCTACAATGTTCCTTGTACCTATAGATGGATATGCCTGATCTTCTCTATAAATATTTTAGCCCTCAAAGCATTTTTCTGTAAGATATTTCTTCACTCCTCCTTCTTTCCCATATGCAATATCCAAAGGTGAAGGTGGAAAATATCCAAAACAAGTCTCTAATGGGCACTTTCCTATAGAAGTGTGGACTGATTTGTTGGAAGAATGTTTTATATATACTAGATTTTCATCCCAAGGCTTCGGATGATTCTGGCTCTATCCCCTCAGAAGCTAAACCAAAGTCATGTGGACTACTTCTTTCTTCCCATATGTATGTTGATGGAATGTTGTATATCTCTTCAACTTTTTGTCCATATTCTCTCTCAATGTAGTCCAGAATACACTGAGAAATATTGTACCCATCTAAGAAATGATGCTCCTTGGTATCCCAAAGTGCACCCAAACATGTCCAAAGAACAAGTTTGTTGCTTATTTCCCATGAATGGTATTTTTACAAGGCATCAGAACACACATCTTGTTGAACTTGTCAACTACCACAAACAGGTAGTCATGTCCCTTCCTAGTTGTCAGTAAACCTCCCACAAATTCCATGGAAGTGTTTTCCCGAGGATGTGTAGGTATAGGTAAGGGATGATATAGAACATGTTTCTTGTTGCTAGGTGTTGATGGGCTGCAACTCTCCACCAACAGCAAGGGGGACCTCCCCGGTGTAAGTTCCTAACTAGAGCCTGCACCGTTTATGATAGGGGTCCCTTCCGGTATGTAGGTCTGGCTATCGTTTAGTTTTGTTGAGCTTTCTTCGGAAGGAGGTGAAATATAAACTCAATTGAAACCATGTACCTAAATAAATACAAGGAAATAATTGACAAATATTTTTTGCCACATAAACCATGAATAGCCATACTATAAACATCATAAATCTTACGTAAAGTTACTCTTAGCAGGCTTCAAATAAGACTCATGTTTGCCCAGAAATATACCAATACCAAAGAAATATTTCACCGGCATGAGCATAGAGTTAGTGAATCAACTACCATTCATACAAAGCAACACAAAGTTTGGAGTATGAGACAACATATGAGGAAACCGCGCATCAAAGAGATTTCAGGAACATCTGATCCATCAAGTGAAGAAAATACTCATGGCATTAGAACATAAAAGGTCTGAAGAATCCAATAGTGGATATGTACAAATAATCCTTGTATCAATTAGAAGGACATAAATTCTCTTAACTAATGTATATATATCTCCAAAAGAGTCCTTCTCAAAAGCCCCTCCCTTTCAAATGAGGCATGAGGGTATATTTATAGGGTGAGAGTGACTCTTGGCCTACCCTTGACACTTGAACTTCCTCATGACTTTTCATCTACCTGGTGACTTTTGGTATTCCACATGACCTTTCATATTCACAAACATGTCCTACGCTACTACAGAATATGGCGATATCTCTCTACTTTCCTTCTACCTTGGAGCTAGCTTGACTTCAATATCTGTTGTTGACCAAGATCATGCATTTCTGCAACAACGATCCTTTGGGTCATTTTAGAAACAAATAGGCTCAAGTGTCTGCATAAATGATAGGGACATGCCTTCGCAACTTCAATCCTACACATGTACAAAATCATAAATTAATCATCAAGAAAAAATGTACTTGGGTGAAATATAAGATATAAATATCACAATTAATATGAGCAAGAATTCTCAGCCTTGACATCTCTTGCAATTTCATGGTCACAAATTTATCCGTTGATACGTTCCATGTCTTGGCATTAATCGTTTCTTTCCTTGAGTGGTTAGATTATCATTTTTATATCACCTTTCACGCCCCTTTTCATCCTTGTTGTACATGCTGGGCATTGCTGCATTTGTTGTTTTTAAACCTCTGCAAAGGTACTAAGTAAATGGTTGGTTGAGGCCTATGTTTATAGTCTTAGGTCACGCATGTGGGGTCGCATGGGTATGAAGGCGATTTTGTGACTTTGTGACTTTGTGACTCAGAAGGTCGTGTGATCACAGGGTCACATGATAGTTGAGTAGTTGGAGGTGTGACTACACGACCTTGCGACCTATGCGACCTGTGACCTATGCAACCTGCAACCTATGCGACCTTGCGACCTATGCGACCTATGCGATCTTTGCGACCTATGGGACTTTGCAACTTGGAAGGTCGCGGGATCGCGGGGTCACATGATTGTTGAGCAATTGGAGGTGCGACTACGTGACCTTATGACCTATGCAACCTGTGACCTATGCAACCTGTGACCTATGCAACCTGTGACCTATGCGACCTGCGAACTTTGCGACCTACGCAACCTGCGACCTATGCGACCTGCGAACTTTGCGACCTATGCAACCTGCGACCTATGCGACCTGCAACATATGCGACCTATGACTTATGCGACCTATGCGACCTATGTGACCTTTGTGAGTTGCAGAGTCGCATAGTCACACGAGGGACTGACGATAATGAAGGTGACTTTGTGACTCGGAAGGTCGCAGGGTCGCATGATAGTTGAGTGGTTGGAGGTGCAACTACACGACCTTGCGACCTATGCGACCTGTGACCTATGCGACCTGTGACCTATGCAACCTGCGACCTATGCAACCTGCAACCTATGCGACCTTGTGACCTTGCGACCTAGGAGACCTATCCGATCTTTGCGAGCTGTGACCTGGTTTGGCTTATGAAAGAGACGTAAATCTTTTCTAGACCTTTCTAGGGTTTCTTGGCTTCCGAATAGACTCTAAGGATGGGCGGCAGCACGGACAAGGTGGAGGGGCTCCAAACTTTAGAAGAGTTTGAAAATTTTGGAGGGGTTGTTGCAGCGACTACAATAATTGGGAATTCACTGGTAGAATTCAGCATCTCGGCCCACATCCCTACAATAGATCAAGTATAGATAACAATGCAAGGGAATATTGAATAGTTACTATGGGTACCTATTACCTTGACCTTTATAGATATGCCTTCTCTTTATGTCTCATCTAGGTCTTGTTGGTTAGTAAACATCCAATTAGGAGTTCACATGTGCCAATAGTTGATGATGATGGAAAGCATGAGGTAAAGGGCTTATTATATTCAAAATTTTAAAATAAGTTTCTAGTGTTTCTCCACTGCCAGCAGGCCTAGACATTACCCCGGTGGAGTCACTCCAAGAAATCACAAACGTTGCTCCGCTACCAGCGAACCTAGACAATACCTGGGCGGAGTCATTCCATTACCTCTATGTGCAGGAAGCCTTTGTTGATCCTTTACCCTTTATTTAACTTCATTTTTTTTTATGTGTAAATTTACACTTATTACTGGGCGTTCATTGTGCTAGGGCGGACGAGGGATCCAGACTTATTTTATGAGCAAGAGAGGTTGTTTCTTGTTTGACAGAAACTAAAAGATATCCTGATTTAGGTTTGCCTTCATGTCAAGCTTTCTCATCTCATCTCCAGTTAACAAGTGAACGAACAAAACAAGTCATTGGAACAGTCACGTCCATGGTGAGCACAAGGTTCAGGTTAAGGGCATAGGTCATTCAAACTGATTAGGGTTCCCCACGAGCAATCTATTCTTATATTCCTTGTAAGTAAATTAAACTCATAGGAAATATATCCAGGAGGCAACTTTGATGGCTGGTTCTAAGAGAAGCTACCCATTGTTGTGACCATCACAACTTCACACAATCATTAGGGCTCAAGTTTTAATTCTAGGGTTTCTGATGACTAGGGAAACTCTCCTAGGGTTTCAACATGTGTGAAGAGGTCGAAGTAATGTAGTTTAAGGTTTGAGCAAGTGAAAAAAATTGCATGAGAAATATATTCACAGTACCAAAGGTTCGAAAGCTTCAAGCTCATGGAGGCTCAATCAAGTGGTACGCGAAATAGAGTTTCCAGGTTAGGTCCAAGGCAAGTGTTTGTTAAGCAAGAAAAGATGTATGATGTAATACAGTGGATAGGGCTTATGATGCAAGGTAATGATATGTACAGAAGAGATAAGCTAATTTCAATTAAAAATAACAATGCAATGCATATGCAGAGGTTTCGCAGATTCCATGTAATAATAAGAAAATGCAAGGACATGAGTGAAAAATAAACATTCAGGGAACTAACTACCTACAGTAAAGAAAATGAAGCATGAGAAATTTCAATCATAAAGCAAATTCCAATTAACCAACTAATAAGAAAAACTAAAACCTAGCTAGTCTAAAACCCTAAAATCTTAATTTAACAAAAGTATAGGTCGAGTTATGTGAAATCAAACTTCCAATGCAGCCACCACATTAGTTCCCAACCTACAAAAACAAAGATGACAAAAATTAGAATTTATGGAAAGATTTGTGCAAAACATAACATGTTTACCTATAAAACATGCACAAGAACAAGAACATCTCGTCCACCTACAGGGAAATGTGTTAGAGAATACCTTTCAAGGCGAACTACCACCCAATCCTAATAAACCGAACCACAAGTGTGAAATTTATAGTCATCCATCCATAAAATACATTTGTTTATGCCTAACCCTAAATCCAGTGCAAGTAAGGAAAGATGTTGCCAGCTAGTAAAGGCATCTGCCAGATTGATCCAATCAATGACCCTATCATGATGTAGAGGATGACCAACTTGATAACCTTGAAAAGAGGGGCCCTTGTCAAGTTTAAATGAGATCCCTGAGGATTAAAACATAGA
This sequence comes from Pinus taeda, assembly GCA_000404065.3. Lineage (NCBI taxonomy): Eukaryota > Viridiplantae > Streptophyta > Pinopsida > Pinales > Pinaceae > Pinus > Pinus taeda. The sequence continues at coordinate 30,342 of APFE030177604.1, forward strand.
AACCCCAATTTCAGAAACCCTAGTTTGAAATTGTTCATGGAATTCGTCAAGGACGTGAGGACCTGACATAACCATCCGCAGATGCTGAAGTGTATCATTGTCTTGGCCAAATTTTGAACCTTCAAACGACACGCCATCCAATATTGGTAGCTTCAAAAGATTAATATGTGAGTGCATATGGTTATCATTGGTTGTGACCAGACAACTATCAGTGAAAATATTTTGGATTGGATCCATTGACTAAACATTGATAGAATGGTAGCTCGACAAATGAGATTCTTTAGATTCCAGAGAATGAACTGAATCAACCACAAGAGTATCAAATGAAGGGGAGATCTGGCAATTGGCACCCTCCCATCTAGGATATTGTAAGGTATCATTTGATTTCCTATGTTGATAGACTGTATTGGCTGGGAGATAATAAAAAATATTCGAGACAATGGCTAGAGCACTCCCCTTAGAAAACAAAATAGGATAAATAGCTTGATGCGCCTTAGTTGAAAGGTGAGGGAAATATTTTCTCAAAGAGACATTGCTCCAATCAGAGGGCTTCCAAGATGAGCTTGCATCCGGTGAGAAACTGTTGTGAGGAGCATGATGTGCAGAAACCCTAATTCGACTAGGTTCAGGGGTCTCACCGAGAATGTGGGAACCTAACATAACCATCAGTGAACGCTAAAGTGCCTCAACTTCCTGATAAGTCCCTAAACATTTGAAAGGTGGGTCATCAAATTCTGGGGGCTTCGTAGGATCAACAGCTGGATAAGTAGGAAAATCACCAAAGGCGTGAGTGAATATATTTCCAGAAAAATTAGGATTGCTGAAAAAGGGATCAATGAGACCCAACTTGAGTTGGGCGAGATGCAGGGCCCTCCTCCTCACTTGTTAAAGGCTGCAGGTGGAAAATATCCAGCATAGGGGATTTACACTCTGCATCCTTTGACTGCAAAACCTCACCCCCATGCACATGATTGCAATTAGTGCTAGTGAGAAAAGGATATGAATGATCTGAAGGAACCGCCAGTGCAATAGACCCATAGACTAAATCAGGGTAGGCTAGATGTACAGGGTCAAATGAAGGAACACCGATCAAACTCGGACTCACATCCTTCCCATTTACATTCGCCAAAGAGAAAGACGAATTTAAAGGCCTGATATTCTTTGTGGATTTGATAAGACAATCAACATTACTTGAGACAAGACCAAAGCCATCATGCATAATTGAATGAGATCCCGAGATATAGTGCGACATATGTTGAATGGACTCAATCGAAATAGATGTTATGTGGTTTTCATATTCCAAACCAAAAGAATGTATGAGGGATTTAGAGATGAGACCATTAGATCTGTTTCTTAGAAAGCATTGTTCATCGTTTGAACCATTTATGGTCACAATATTATTATGTAACAAGTCAAGAGGAGGATGAGAAATCCCACAAACAGAAATCTCTTCCACGAGGGTTTGAGGTTGTTCCATATTCAAAGAGATAGGCCAAACAAAATTACAGGAAGAATCTGGACACTTTGTAATATGCAAATTATGATGATACTCATGTGAAATAGGACTTGTTTCTAATTGAAAATGTTGTAAAGAAATGAGAACCAATCACTAAAAATTTATATTCAAATACACCCAGTCAATATCACTTTCAGGAAATTCAAAACCAAGATGCACAAATCTGAAAGAAAAACCCTCTAAAGATTCCTTAGGTTTCATCCTAAGCTCATTTCTCCTCTTTAACACATCTTGAAAGTTGTACCTATCAAATGCTTGTTGGAGCTTACCGACGAGTTGCTCGAATGAATGAATGGATGCCACTGTCAATGTGTGGCACCATTACTTGGGATGACCTTCAAGGCTGAGGAAGAGCAATGCACAAGCAAACTCTTCATCATCGATCTCAAAAGATTCACAAAACTCGAGAAAATCATAAATGTTCTCGTTTAAGGTTGTTCCGTCCTCACCATCAAACTTTAACTGAGACAAGTGATGGAGATGCTCCTGGGGGATAGAAAATCGGAAAATAGACAAACCATATAAACACGCTGGGAGCAAGATTTTTGTCAAAGCCATTAACAGATATGAAACTAAACTATAGGCTCCAAGGGCTTAGCTTGTCAACTAGCCCTCCTTCTAGTGCCAAATCTGTTGACAGGTTGGAACTCTCTGCCAACAACAAGGGGTAGCTCCCCGATCTAAGTTCCTAACTAGAGCCTGCACCATTTGTGATAGGGGTCCCTTCTGGTATGTAGGCTCGGCTATCGTTCAGTTTTGTTGAGCTTTCTTCGGAAGGAGGCGAAATATAAAATCAAATGAAACCATGTACCTCAATAAATACAAGGAAATAATTGAAAAATATTTTATGCCACATAAACCATGAATAGCCATACTATAAAAAACATAAATCTTATGTAAAGTAACTGCTAGCAGGCTTCAAATAAGACTCATGTTTGCTTAGATAAAATGCTTAGTAATTGTAAATTAGTTCACAATGATCAAACATTTATGAGCATAAACAAAGGTGTAGTCAATCAGATTATACCAATACCAAAGAAATAGTTCACCAACATGAGCATAGAGTTAGTGAATCAAACACCATTCATACAAAGCAACACAAATTTTGGAGTATGAGACAACATATGAGGAAACAACACATCAAAGAGCTTTCAGGAACATTCGATCCATCAAGTGAAGAAAATACTCATGGCATTAGAACTTAAAAGATCTTAAGAATCCAATAGTGGAAACGTACAAATACTCCTTGTATCAATTAGAAGGACATAAATTCTCTTAACTAATGTATATATATCTCCAAAAGATTCCTTCTCAAAAGCCCCTGCCTTTCAAATGAGGCATCAGCGTATATTTATAGGGTGAGAGTGACTCTTGGCCTACCCTTGACACTTGAACTTCCTCATGACTTTTCATCTACCTGGTGACTTTTGGTATTGCACATGACCTTTCATATTCACAAACATGTTCTATGCTACTACAGAAGATGGCAATATCTCTCTACCTTCCTTCTACCTTGGAACTAGCTTGACTTCAATATCTGTTGTTGACCAAGATCACGCATTTCCGCAACAATGATCCTTTGGGTCATTTTAGCAACAAATAGGCTCAAGTGTCTGCATAAAAGACAGGGGCTTGCCTTCACCACTTCAATCCTACACATGTACAAAATCATAAATTAATCATCAAGAAAAAATTTACTTTGGTGAAATATAAGATATAAATATCACAATTAATATGAGCCAAAATTCGTAGCCTGGACATCTCTTGCAATTTCATGGTCACAAATCTAGGTGTTGATACATTCCATGTCTTGGCATCAATCATTTCTTTCCTTGAGTGGTTAGATTATCATTGTTATATGACCTTTCACACTCCTTTTCGTCCTCGTCGTACATGCTGGGCATTGTTGTATTGTGTTGGCAAAGGTACTAAGTAAATGGCCGGTTGAGGCCTATATTTATAGTCTTAGGTCGTGCATGTGGGGTTGCATGGGTATGAAGGCGACTTTGTGACTTTGCAACTCCAAAGGTCGTGTTATCGTAGGGTCAAATGATAGTTGAGTAGTTGGAGGTGCGACTACGTGACCTTGCGACTTATGCAACCTACGACCTATGTGACCTACGACCTATGCGACCTGCAACCTATGCAACCTTGCGACCTATGTGACTTGTTTGATCTTTGTGACCTATGTGACTTTACGACTCGGAAGGTTGTGGGATCGCGGGGTCGCATGATACTTGAGCGGTTGGAGGTGCAACTAAGCAACCTTGTGACCTATGCGAGCTGCGACCTATGCAACCTGCGAACTATGCGACCTGCGACCTATGCGACTTATGACCTATGCGAACTACGACCTTTGTGACCTATGCGACCTGTGAACTTTGTGACCTATGCGATCTACAACCTGCGACTTGTGCAACCTATGTGACCTATGTAACCTTTGCGAGCTGCGGAGTTGCATAGTCGCATGAGGGACTGATGGTAGTGAAGGTGACTTTGTGACTCGGAAGGTCGCGGGGTCACAGGGTCACATGATAGTCGAGCAGTTGGAGGTGCAACTACATGACCTTGTGACCTATGTGACCTGCGATCTAAGTGACCTGCGACCTATGGGACCTGCGACCTATGCGACCTGTGACCTATGCGACCTATGCGACCTATGCGACCTGCGACCTATGTGACCTATGACCTATGCGACCTTGCGACCTGTGTGATATTTGCAACCTGTGACCTGGTTTGGATTATGAGAGAGATGTGAGCCTTTTCTAGACCTTTCTAGGGTTTCCCAGCTTTTGAATAAACTCTAAGGATGGGTGGTAGCACGAAAAATATGGAGGGGCTCAAAAATTTACAAGAGTTTGAAAATTTTGGAGGGGTTGTTGCAGCGGTTACAACACTGGGCTTGATGGTAAAACAAAGCATGCATCCTCTCATGAACCTAACTTCTTGCTCTTGCATCTTGTCCCAATACACCCACCTCTGCAAGTTAGCCACAATCTTCCCTACACCAAAGTTCCCTACAACCTTGGAGGTGTGAGCCTCTCTGATCAACTTCAATCACTCACCTTTAGGAACACATACCTTGTCTAGCCTGTAGAGTAACCCATCGTGGAGATGGTAGTCAATTGTGTTATCGCCATCATGCACATGACTCTGACTCTACAACTGTTGATACACCTCCTTGAAGTCCTCATCTTCTTAATATGCCTCTTTGTATGCATCATGGGTGAATGGCTCCATGTGCATAGGATTCCCCAAAGTTGTGATCTTTGATGTGGGTGGCCTTGAAAGCATGTCGACCAACTTGTTTATGTTTCCCTTCTTATACTTGATCACCAAATGAAACTGTTGTAGAAACCCCATCCACTTGTAATGCTTGATTTATTGTAGTTTACTCTGGGCCTACAAGTACTGTAACAACTGGCGATCTATGTGGATTACTATCTCCTTTCCCATTAGATAATGCTTCCAATTCTTTACAACTTGCACCATGACATAGAGCTCCTTGTCATAGATAGGGTAGTTAAGGACTTCTATGAAATAATTCAAAATGGTAGTATACATGCCTTCCTCCCTATATCAATAAAACTCCCATAACATATCCACTTGAAATTTTCCCCACTTCAAAGGGTCGCTGCAAGTTTGGCAATGCCAAAACTGGTTTTTGGCTTATCTTTTTCTTTAGCTCTTCGAAAGCCCTTTGCTGACCTTTTCCCCATTAGAAACTCTTGCTACTTGTTGTTTTGGCATGGAGCAGTGCTGCTACTGCTAAAAATGAGGTTATGAACTTCCTCAGGTACTGTTCTTCCGTAATGAAACTCTTGACCTCATAAACATTAGTAAGCACCAGTCATTTCATGATGCCCTCCATATTGGATCTATATTTAGTTCTCCTCCATCGATCACATACCGCAGATACACCAAAGATTGGTGTGAAAAATCACACTTCTTGATATTTTCTAGCAGTTGGTGCTTCTTCAATGTTTCCAACACCTATTTCAAATGCGACATATGCTCCTCCTTGGTACCACTATATACCAGTATATAATCCAATTAGATAATAAAAATGAATCTATAAAATGGCGCAATACATCGTTCATTAATCTGATAAATGTAGCTGGTGCATTATGTTATCACTCAGAATTTTTCCTTAGAAGTTATCAGAAGAAGGAATCATACGAGGTAACCACAAACCAATCTTTTAGGCTTATGTTCTAGCCAACCTAAGTCCAGAGAGGGCTCTCTCTTTATGATTTAGCTTTGTTTTTATTAGATTTTAGGCTAGTTATTAGTGTTCATGGGGTTTTGATTTTGGTTTGAAGGTTGGGTGTTGGAATTCTTGGAGGAGATGGATAGAGCTAGGTATTCAAGCCATTGGGCTATGGAGTCAATCAATGGATAGCATAACTGGACCAGATCATTAAAGGGAATGTTCACAGGGTAGGCTAGCAAAGAAAAAGGAAAATCTTCAGGTCTAATGGATGAAATGATTCTAACCAGGGTGAAAGGGCATTTAAGAATCCTTGGACCGGGATCAGAATGAAGAACAAAGGGTGATCATGAACAAAGGGAAATTAAGAATCCTTTGCTATATATTAGGGGAGAAACTACGGAAGCTAAGGAGCAGTTAAGAATTCCCCAACTAAGATATTTTAGTAGAAAACATTCAGAATGTAAAATAGTCAAGACAGAGTGCATTCAAGCAATTCATGAAATATCATTCCTTGTTACACATTTAGATTTTAGAGAAACAAAAAATATTATGAGGAAACATAAGAGAAACAACAGTGAACATAAGAGAATACTTATTTTTATTTCTCTTTACACAAGAATCCTGTAAAATATCTGATTTGTATTCCTTGATCCACCAAGCCAATCCAGTCATTGATACAATATAACTTT
>APFE030177604.1:62246-109823 GCA_000404065.3 Pinus taeda
TTTTTTTAAAACTTATATGTATCAAAATTATGATTATTTATTATAAATAGAAATATCAAAGTTATACTAATATAGTTTAAAAGGAGAGGCAGGAGGAGGAGGGGTTTTATTTAGCCTTAACGGAAAATTTGCATCATTATATGCATGGGTCTTAGCCTTATAACCACCAATCAAGTTAAGTATCTTGCTTTATCGAAAGGTTTGGAAATATCTATTACAAAGAAAATTACTAGCCTATTAGTTTTTGGAGATTCAATGCTAGTCCTTAGACAAATGACCAAGGCTAAGAAGGAAATATGATCAGATTCTTCTCCCTTGCATCATAGGATCGTCGTCTCCACCTCTCAATTTGAGCAATTGGATCTCTTTCATGTGTACAGGCATTTGAAGTCAATGTTAGACACTTTGGCTAAAAAATGTTCCATCTTGGGTCAAGGTAGATTGAAAATGGATAACAAACTTAGAAATTTATCAATCCCTTAGCTATGATTGGATTTCCAAGATGCAGCCAGGATAGATTGGGAGTGGACATTATATTTTTCATTTTTCCCCATTCCTTAATAATTTTTGGAACCCCAAGGAGTAATCATTCCCCAATTAATTTGGTCATCGAAGAGAAAAATTTTCAAATTGTTATGTGGTCTTCTTCCTCTAGCATATCTTGTTCATTGGCTCATCTCTAGAAGTGGAAGGGCATCAAGACCTGACATCCTTTCTCGACCATGGATTCTCAAGGCTCCTTCCTGGTGTCTTAATATGATTAACAAATGACATGTAATGTTAACTGTCTCTAGTGTTGGGCATTTTGTCTATTTAATTTTCTCTTGGTGGGATTTGTTGTCGATATCCTAAGTGGTAGAGTCCAGTGTATTGTGCAATGGGATGAAATTAATTCTATTGCCCTATGGTATCCCTCAAACACCTATTATTTGTCCTGTTGAGGCCTTTGTGATAGCTTTAGAATTATTGTTGTAGTTTGGCTCGTGGCAAGGCACCAGCCCTACCTATATATCGAATCTCTCAATGTCCCAGTGTATTCAAGCATCTTCAATTCATGTCGCGCTAGGATCAGGAAGAATGCAAAACATAGCATTAATTCATTGGGTGTTCAACCTTTATGCAGAGATGGCAGACTCTTCGCCTCCCCTGGAAAACATTAATGCTAGCATGGTGCTCAACAGGCTTTTGGATGCGACTCAAGCACTCTTGGTCTCTATTCAGAAATTGGAGAATATGGTTGAAAGGAAAAAGTGTTCCTTCCAACTCTTTTTGGAGGAAAAATTGTTTAGGCATCACATAGATATGGAGCGATCGCTGGAAGGTCTGCGTGAGGAGGTTCATTCTCTTTGTGTTTGGGTTTCTACTTTGGAGGTCTCTAGGACTAGAAATGCACAACAAGAATTGGGAAGAGTTGGTTCTAGTGTTGTTATGGGAAGGAAGAGAACTTATTTCTCGAGGGGGTTTGATACTATTGGTCACGTTCGTTGTCGAGGTTCAAGTTTTTGGGTGGTATTTGATGTAGTTTCCTCATTTTCATATGTTGTTATGTAAATTCTGCTTTATACTTGGGTCTTTTTGTCAAGTTTATAGTAACCATGTATTTAGTATAAGAAGGATTTGCAACCCTAAAGTTAACAAACATTTTGAATAGACTAATAATCTCATAAATTTCATTTTAGAAAACTTATATAAGGATTTTGGCCCCTAATCTAACTTCTATTAATATAAAACCCTTACTGGTTTTTTTTTATATATATAATAATTAAATTTTGGAAATAAATATTTTTAAAAATTATAAAAAATAAAATTAATTATGATATATTATATAATATATATAATATATATAATAATGGAAATAGTAGATATTTATTAATTTAAATTAATTTAAATTATATATTTTAAAACTTTAAAATAAATATTTTAAAAAGAGAATTAGTTTAAATAAAGTAAGGAGAGTAAAATAAATAAATATGTGGAAATACCCCGCATAAGATTTGGAAAAAGAAGAGTTTAAATTGAAAAGAAAGTAGAAGTACATCTCATAAATGTATTATTTTTTTAATGTGTTTTATTAATATGAAAAAGTGTGTGGGTCAGTTGTATGAAATTTTCTTTATATGTGTATGAGAATTTAATGGATTATTTTGGTAGGAATTTAATGGATTATTTTGGTAGGAAAAGTTAGATGTGAACTCTTTTATTATTAAAAATATAAAAATGATGTTATTAGTGATTATAGTAAAATATATTTGGTGAAATAGTTGTTTTTTTTTAAATTTGGTGATATAATTTCAAGTAAGACTGTGTTTTTTTTTCTTTAAACTACACTTTTTAATATATAAATAGAAAATCTAGGATGCCTAAAATTACTTTTTAATGGTTGTTTTGATTTATTAAGTTATTTTTGGAAAATTTTAATTTTGGATAATAAATTTAATTAACTTAATTAATGTTATTTATTTGGTTATGTGAGTTTTGAGATAACTGGCATGCTTAATTTGTGCTTTAAGTAGCCCCGGCATATAAACCATATATAGAGAATTCAATGGATAAGTGGATTTACTTTCTCAGTAAAAGTTAAATTTGAATTGGTTTATTATTGAAAAATATAAAAATGATGTTGTTATTGATTACAGTGAAATAAACTTTCATAATTTGTGAGATATTTTTTAGTTAAAAATTATATGATGCATATACTATATAAAAGGTGAAATAGCATTTTTCACTCGAATTCACAAAAATCCGGTGATAAGATTTCAAGCGAGAATGTGATTTTTTGTTTTTTAAAATACATTTTTGAATGCATAAGTAGATTAAGAAAATGATTTTTTGTTTTTCAAAATACATGTTTGAATGCATAAGTAGATTCAACACGTGAAACACTTCTGGGGAACTCTAATTATATAGATTAAACAATTTAAACTCAAGTTTTTAAAAATCTCTATGGAATTTGTATTAAAATTAACGAGAAAAATGTCATTTTTTCTATAAGTTAAACTACACCTTATAAAAAAGTAATGTCAATTATTTCCTTAATATGAGTGGACTTTTTCCCATTAAAATTCCAACCAATAACCTTTGTACCACAAAGTGCCTTAACAAAACACCCTATTACCATTTTCATTACACCCTAAAAGCATTTTTAACTTTCAAATTTAAATTGAAATTAATAATAACAGTAAGAGTGATATTAATATAATATATATATATTAAAATAAATGTTATATTTTAATTAAAATATAAGCATTATAACAATCAAAATATTTCAGGGAATAATTAAAAATATTGTAATATATGAAAAGTATTTAATACTATCAAAAAGTATTTAAGAAGATGAAAAAATATATGGGGAAAATTGAAAGTAAAAGAAATAAAAAGGCATATGAGAAAATTTAAAGTAAATTCTTCTATTCACAAAATTTAAATTATTTATGATAGAGGAGGGGAGTTTAAATTATTTACAGAGGGAGAGGGGAGTTTTTTTTATTGAGTTAAATAGAATTAGTATGGTTTAGTTATAATTAAATATCTTACTTTTATAAAAATTAAAATAAAGGGACAAGGAGCGATAGAAATGTCGCAGATGGCCTTAGTCTAGGGTTTGGAGCTGCGAATAAATGGTTGAGCATTTCGAGGTCTTGGGCTCATGGGGGCTTGGCTCCCGTAGTTTCATTTTTATTTATGAAGGGTGACCAAATGGGTGATTCAGTGTTAACTTTCCAGTAGAAACTCTTAAATCATTTACTATTACCTTCTTCATTTTTAAAAAGGATTTTTTCAGTGTTTATCTCTATGCATTTTAAATCTTTCTCACTACAGGGTCACCATTAACGCTTCGCCTCTCTGCGGAGTTTCCACACATTGTTTCTACACTCGGCTTCTCCTCTATTTGTGTCATTACTTCGGTCAGTACAGTAATTGTGGTTTGGTTTTAGTTAATTTTCACTCATTATCTGTAAGCAGGATGGTTAGCCCCAAGGATTATGTGGACTTGGAGTAAGAACGGGAAGACATTTTATTGGTTTGGGACTTGGAACCGACACAACAGAACTTGGAGAAGGTTGTCTTTCTAGCTAGGTCTCCACCTAGAAAAAGAGGCGGTACAAAGCTGGCATGGAACATTGGTGGCATTTAGGGTTTATAAAGGAGTCAAAACCATTCTCCTCAAAGGGGGTTTGTTGGTTTCCGAACACTAGAGTTCTAGTCATTCATGAGAGTTCAGTGAATTTAGCAGAAAAAATAGTTGGGTCGTCAGCGGAATTACTGGTAAGCCCAAAAACCTCAATTGCAGTCTCACATTCTGGGTTTCTAATAGGTGGGTTGGAAAATATTGTAAAGAGAAGTGGGCTTAATACAAAGGAAGGGTTGCAATTTTGGCTATTGGGGGTCGAAGGAGGGCATTCTCCCTCTCATTCCTGGCTCTGGTGGGGAGTATTTGGATTTCGGGGTTTTACCCAATAATAATTTGGTTCCGGAGGAGCTTCTGGTTGATAATCCGGTGGTTGATATACAAGATGGTGAAGAACTCTTATATAAAGCCCCTTCCGAGAATGGTTAGTCTTCAGGACTGAAGAGGAAGAAGCGAAAGTGATTAGGAAGAAATTGGAAAGACCAAATTTGATTTTAGGGGTCGACATTCAGATGAATGAAGTTATGGACACATCAGAGCACATAATAGTGGGGCATGCAAAGAGAAAGAAATTCACAGCTAATTACATCTCATAATGGATTAAAAAGGAGTGGATTGAGGGTTTGGCTACGCAGACAAAGGTCATATGCCTAACTAGGGGTTGGTTTATGGTCATATTTTTGAATTTTGAAGCTGTTGAATGGGTGCTTGAATGAAACTAAGGCTTTGGGAAACCTCTAATTTTATTTAAAAAGTGGACTCCTCTCTTTGATGCCTAAAGAGAAAGACTTGATGAAATCCCTATGTAGGTGCGCCTTCTGGCTCTTACTCCTCAGCTCTGGTTGATGGATGTGTTCAGGGAAATTGGAAAAATATTGGGTACCTTTCTTGATGTGGATATGTCTTTTCATTCGACCAAGGAAAGGAAGGTGGCATGCATTCTGGTGAGGTTAGATCTGAGGGAGGGTTTGGAAGATATGATGCAGATTCAGGTTGATGGATACTCCCTCACATAGTCACTCAACTATGAATAGTTTCCTTATAGATTCCACCAATACTATAAGCATGGTCATTTGGCGAGGGATTTTCCTTTGGGGGTTAGAAGATGAGGGAAGCATAGAGGTGAGTCATTTCAAGGGATGTGGGATCAGCCCGATGAGGATATTATGGAGCAACCGGTAGTGCCTGAGGTCCATCAAGAAGAGGCGCCAGTTTAGATGGTGGTGCTTGAGGTCCAAATGGCGATCCCTGATTATGTGGAATTTCTTGTGATTGAACACGTGTGAGGAGAGATGGAAGAGGTGGAGGCATCTCATCTAGCAGGTACTATTTCTCTCCCTTTTTCCTCTCATTCATTCCAATTGATGCCCCAAGTGGATTCTCGTCATGGGCCTGGTCCCTCCAGGCCTTCTATTGAAGTCATATCTCCTTGTTGTAACATATCTCTGGCTTTAGATAATATCATCACTTCCATTCCGGTCTTAAATTTATTTGAACCCTCTTTGTCGGGCTCTATTTTGCCCCTTTCATTAGAACTTCACCCTAATAAACCCCATTATAACCTTTGTCCTCGAGACAAAATAGAATTTCCAGATGAACCTGTGAGTCGTTTTGGTCTCCTTCAAGAACTTGTTGGTCATCCTAAGACCGTGGCCAAAAAATGAACATTTCAAATCCCCAGATTAAAGCAAAACTTGACATTGTTGATGGAAAACAACAATCCCTAAAAAGGCCTCTTAGAGAAGCAATGGCCCCTATGGTGGTTTCAAAATTATTTTGTTGTCCTTTAACTGTATATGACTAGCTAGCACCAAGAAGAAGCTGGCTTTAAAACACTTATTTAAAAATGTTAATTGTGATGTAATTGTCCTCTAAGAGACTCTTGGTACAAAGGAATCTGTGATAAAATCGTTGAGCCTTATGATGTTTGGTTGGACCTTGTGGCACTTGATGCAATTGGAAGATTTGGGGGTTTAGCTATGGATTTTTGGGACAACAGTTTAAAACTCCTAAACTCTTGGGGCTCTGAATTGATGTTAGGAGCAGAGGTTTTCTCCTACGATCTTGGCTCAAACCTTACCATAATCAACATCTATGGCCCATGTCAGGAAAGAGTTCCTTTTTGTAACAATCTGCTTTCAAAACCTATGTTGAATAGCTCAAATATCGTGGTTGGAGGGGATCTTAATGTCTCTTTAGGTTTTTCAGAATCTTTGGGGCCAATGGCTCAGGTTGACCCTTTAGCTGATTTCTTCTTAAACAAGCTTCGGATGGGCAGATTCATAGATGTTGATTTATTAAAAGAAAAACCTATCTGGAGGAATAGGAGGGTTGGAGAGGCTAGGGTGGCAAAACATTTGGATCGGTTTTTTATTAAAGAATACTTTCTAGCTCAAATACCCTTCTTTAGACAGTGGGTCAGATCCGAGGGTGATTCATATCACTTTCCCATTTTCTTGGAGTTAAAAGGGGCCAGTAGGAAGCCTTGCTCTCCCTTTAAATTCAATTCTTCTTGGTTAAAAGATCAGTCTTATAATAGTCTGGTTTAAGAGATATTGAGGCCTCAAAACAAATCCCAAGGTTTATCTCTTGCCCAATCTTTTATGGAAACTGTTAAAATATTGAAATCGTAAACAATTACCTGGGAAAATAAAAAATCATTCAAGGATGAAGTGGTTTTAAAATATTTTGAGATTGAACTGGAGGCTTTATAAATCCTCGAAGGGGACGGGTATGAGATGAAAGAGAAAAAGGAAAGGATCAAGGCTATGGAGGGTGAAAGGCATAAGATTCTAAAAGACATTTGAAGAAAAGTGGAGACTTAAAAGTAGGGCTATTTGGCTTCAGGCTGGTGATGAAAACTCCAAATGTTTCCAAAACTATGCAAAGGGCAGGAGAAAATAAAACACTATTTGGGAAACGAAAAACGCTAATGGGGGCTTGGAAACTTCTTTTAGCGAGTTGGCTGCACTAGGAGTATTTCTTTGTATTTCTAAAATACATGAAAAACATTAAAAATGGCTTTCTTCGGATTTCAAAATGTATACATTTCATTCTGAAACCCATCGGGTCCACCCTTTTCGCCGTCGCAAGTCGCATTCGGCATGTTCCTTGCTTCCCTTTCTATTTCGTTAAAACAACAAAAATACGTGAAATACATTAAAAATGGGCTTTTGCGGACTTCAAAATATATATATTTTTATTCTGAAACCCTTTTGGGTCCCGGTTTTATCGCATCGGCGTTGTCCCTCGTTCCCTTTGTATTTCGTTGAAACAACGAAAATACACAAAAACGTTGAAAATTGCTTGGGCACAGATCTCAAAATATATCAATTCTCAACTATAATGCCATCGGGTCGCCCATATGTATGTGCATAGGTCCCACCCCTTAGTATAGCGCCGATGCGATATCAGCGATGCGATAAATCGCAATCGCTAATCATTCAATGCCCGGGCCTTTCATAATACATGGCATATGCTTCCTGCCGATAGTGATATCATCGATATCGGCGATCGGCATATCGCTCGGCCCGATATCATCACAACTCTACTCCAACTACCTCTGATGGCCACTGCAGATGCGATTAGCCGCTTAGATCTGGGCCGTTGATCAGCCAGATCTAACGGCAACTGTTATTGCACTATTTAGGCCTGTGTTTGTGGGTTTTTCATGGTTTTTTAAGCATTTTGGCCTCCCGATAGTGCATTTCTACCCTTCCATGGGCTCTCAGCATGTGATGGTTTTGCTCTTTGGATGATCTTAGTGAAGATTTTAAAGATTTTAAGCAAACTTTGGAGACTTTGGGAGTGTTTTGGATCCATTCTTGGACCAAACGCCAACAAAGCTAACAATATGCTCTTCGATATTTTTTCGGATTGAGCTAAGATTTATAATGTTGATGTGGGTCATAGATTTGACTCCCTATCAATGTTCCTGGGTGATAGAAGTGGGCTCCCCACTGACAGAGATTTCGGGTGGTGGAAATGGCTCCCCGATGAATAGAGGGTGGTAGCTTAGGTTCCCTTTAAATGAAAAATTCTTTTTCTTTTAGATTCGAGAATATTTAGCATATGAGCAGCGACAATCACGAGATAAACAATAATAATTAAGAGATGAATCGAGATGAATAATGATGATATGAGATGATGACATACTTGACATTGGATATGATTTGATGACAAGATACACATGACATGATGCAGTTGGAATTCTCGCTAGTTGAGAGGGAGGGTTAAGATACATAAATGATGTCGAATTACACTTTGGACAACACATTTTATGGATATAATGATTGCATTAACTTCCACTTTTTGAGAGGACCAAAATCGAACTAAAGATCACTCAAATTGGATAAGGGAAAGTGTACTTATGAAGAAAATCTCACATGTGCATATTTGATAAGGCCAACCTTAAAGCAAATTGGACACCCTTGGAAGGATATAAATACAAGTGACCTCAACCTCATTTGGACATCATTATGATACATTCTTATATTCTCTTTCTTGGTTTTTGGCTCACACAAGTCTAAGGCACATCCGCGAAAGAATGGGTTTGCTTGAATACGAAATTGCAGGTTCCGAAGCTCACATCTTTATTTTAGGGTTTTGGGCCTCAGTTGCAGGCATGACATAGGAAGAAATTGACCACAGTCACTCGTTAGCCGGCTCATCCGCAACTGAAGCATCTTAATTACACACACATCTCGTCCTCTATGTCACTGGCATATAGGGTTTCCGAGTCTCAGTTGCAGACTACAGTTGTTGGCTTATAAGCTTTAAGGAGTGACTAAGACCTTCCCAGCCGCACACATGACTCCTCCTCCATGTGACTGAGACATAAATGATGAAATATTAGTTTTCTGAAGATTTCGCTCAGTTACCGCAGTGTTCGGCAATTGATCGCAGACAAGAACAATTCATTATAGGCTTCATAATCATAATTTTGAGTATAAATATTGTGGGTTCATTTCATGGATATTGTAGCTATTTTTTATTCATAAATGAAGACATGGATCATTGTACTCTCTTTTGATAAATCATTCAACGATAATTTAATAAGAAGAATAATTTAAAAGGGTTTTCTCCATAATGGGTTTTTCCCTGGTCTCTAACCAATGTTGGTGTCTCTATGTGTGAATGGTTTTCTTCTATTGTTCCTTTATGTTCCGCTAGATTGGTGATTATAATACCCTCCTCCCACATCTACCCAAGTAACTGACAAACTAGGGTAAACATGTGATGAGAGGCTACTATGATCTGATTCAACCTCCTAGTTCAACTTAAGGAAGTGGAACCGATAAAACACAATCAAATTGACCATCCACACATCTTATGGAACCTCCAGGAGCTACCCCACCTTTCCAAGTGACCAACCCCTGAGGAAACTCAATGGATCAAGGACCTAGAGCCCTAGTTGCTCCCTTGCCAAGACCTCCAAGTGCTAAGGGTCTCAGTCGCTCCCATGAGCCTGCCTAAGTGTGAATCTATCCTTTTCCTTCCAGTGCTATGCCAACGACTGTGATATTTAAGGCTAAATTTCAGGGCTAGGATCAGTCACTACCCAAAACTTCATGGAATTAACATAAATTAAAAGAAACATAGAGACAATGATGCCAATGCAAATTCTTGACTAGACCCCTCTAGCCATGACAAACATTTCGTCAAACATGTCACAAATATGTATTCTACAGGTCATACTAACATATTTGAGCATAGGGGTCTTATATTTATTTGAGAATCACTAAGAAACATTGATGCCTGATCACATTAGCTGCATAATCATTTATTAGGTCATAGAATCATTACTCAATAATTTACAAAGCAAAACATGATGAGAACCACATATTTTCACTGCCACAGAACAAATTCATAGCCAACATATACAAAATAGAAATAATGAGGATACAACAGCCATAAATGCCACATATAATCCAGTGCATTTACTCATAAAATACCAAAGAAATAAACTCTTATTAATGAATGCAAAATCCAACCTGGTATGAGACTACCATGTTCCACCTGACCGTAGATTGGCTGAGCCAAGTCTCTCTTTAGCCAATCACCCTCGTGCCATATTCCAGGCATGAATGTGGGACTCAAACTAAAAGAACCAACCAGGGCTTCCTAAGGCTAAGCCACCTCACCCTCATCAATAGAATCAGGCTTTACCTCAATCCTCACTGGATCACTAGGCCATAAACAAGCATGGATGCCACTAGATTTCTCCACCTACATCATGAGGAATTTTCCTGTCTCGTAATCTTTCGGCTTTACTGCAATCGACAGTTCTATCTAGGGATCACTATGCCATAATCGAGACACCACCCTCCAGGATTTACTGTATATCCTACCATTCACCGACAAGGATTCCTACACCTGATCAAGGGAAACCACCTCTAGGCTTTATCGTATATCCTATCATTCACTGGTCGAGGGTTCCTAGGCCCACTGTGGCACACAATCCATGGCTTTACTGCAACCCACATTCTGGTTCAGGGTTCACTGTGCTAGTGGCTTTACCACAATCTAGTTTAGGGATCACTAGGCCATGTGTTCTTTCATTCAGAGATCCACCTCAAGCAGCTTCAAATCCACCCGACAGTGCAGCTCAAGTAAAACATGAGCACCCCATCTCACCTTGGCTATCTAGAAATGGCATGGAAAGGCTGAAGAACATTGTCACACCTAGAAAAACTCATGCCCATGACAACAAGAGAACAAAGAACACACATGCATAACCATGCATGTCAAATCTAGCAAGGAAATCACACATGCAAATCGATACCTGCAAGTAAACGTGTTGTAGCTACTTGATCCTATTCTTCCTTGCTTGATCTTTGCTTCCTTTTTACCTTCCTTGCCTTTCTTGATCCAATGCTGAAGTGCTCCAAGAAAATTCTAAGTATCCAAGAGTGTGAGAGATAGAAAAGAGAGATATCTTCAAAATGGAAATGACCAAAAGCCATGAATTGATCCTCAGAAGCCTTTTTATTAGTGTGGTCTCTATTTTCTTCATTTTCCATTATTTTTCTTCATTTTCCTCCTTACATGCAACTTGTGACCTTTCACCTTTCTTTTCTCCTAATTTCCATTACTTTCATAAATAAATTGCCAAAAATGTCATTTTGCCTTTCCAAAGCCTTTACCAATTTCCTAGGCCATAATAACCAAAATGAACACCCACACTAGGATGTCTTGCCCAACATTCAACTTGGAATAAGTGTCCCATAAACATGGTTATTATTTTTCCTTTATTAAATTTTATTACATGGAATTTTCACTAGGGTTGTTACATTGATGATTATATTATTCTTTGTACATAGTTGCATATGTTGTTGAATAATGATGTAAATATAAATAATGCAATGATGTTATGAGGTGAATTTAATGTGTAAATGAAGAAATGCAATTATCAAAGCAAAGAACAATATAGCCCTAAGAAAAAAGTTAACACATATGTTTAATTATATCTATCTGAACTCATATTTTAATTTTTGAGAGATCTAATCTAAGCATCTAGCCCAAATTTCCATTTTTGGTGGTATGTTGTTTTTCTACATAATTTTTTGGCATACACTGGGTGCATATATAAAAATGTAATTTTCATCACTCGATGGAAATTGTGATTTTTCTCTGGAATATATATCTATCTATATATATATAAGATATATAGATATATATAAACATTTCTAACAAAAAGAATTTATATAGAGAAGTTTATGGATATATGTTTTCTACCTCCAAATAATGATTAAGGGCATAATAATAACATTTTATAAGTGTTAGACTGCAAACTATAAATAAAATATTTTAAATATCAACTATATTATATAATTAAAATCAAAGTAATATATATCTATATATAAACATTTAATAAATTAAAAAAATTTAATATGGATTTTTATATATAGGGAGAAAGACTAAGATTCCATGGAGATTTATAATTCATTCATTTTTTAATATGGAGCTAATATTAACATTTCAAATAATATAGAATATATAATAATAGAGAGAAGAGAGAGAGAAGAGAGAGAGAGAGAGAGAGCAAAATAAGTAAATATAGGAAGATTGAGTTTCGATGGATTTATGTTTTCTACTTCCAAATATGATTGGAACATGTATTAACATTTTCATGTGTAGAATGTGAATTATAAATAAAATATTTCAATGTCAACTACGTATATACAATATAAAACAAAAGAAAGTTTAATATGGATTTTGTTTATATAAAGAGAGAGAATTCTTACTCTATTAATTGGTTTTTTAGGTAGCTTTGTAATTTATTCATTTTTTAATATGGAGTTGACATGTAACATTTTAAAAAATATTTATAACAAAACTAATTTTATTGAGAGAGAGAAAGATTCCTATGGATATATGTTTTCTACCTCCAAATATGATTGGGGCATGTATTAACATTTTGATGTGTAGAATGTGAATCATAGATATAATAAATTTCAATGTTAACTATGTATATGTGTGTGTGTAACATTTTATTAGTGTGTTTCTCAAAATCAACATAGATCCATGTTAACTTCGAATCTGCGAAAAGACAAGAGGAATCAAATATTTCGACGTCAAACCTTTCCTTAACTTTTGGATTCAAAAAAGGATTTGCATCTTGTGAGATTGTATCTATATTGGATCTTGGTAGACACAGGGTTAAGATGGATCTATGTTGGTTCATATATAATACATCAATGTAGATTTATCTTAAATTCCTATATTTTGAGCACCCAAAAGGTTTGCATCTCAAATATTTTTTAATCCCTCTTGGTGCTAAATAGGTTTAGACTTAAGATGGATTTATGTTGATTTTAAGAATCTCATTTATCCACTTGGGTGACTTTGTATATATCTCATTTACAAAAATGATATCTATTTGATAATGTACACATGTCCCGTCTGAAATATAAATTTTTTATTAACGTTTTCTTTAGATCACTTCATAATATGGAGATCTCGATAGTTATCCTCAATGCTTAAGTCACAATGCTTCTCTTGCATTGTTGTGTCATTTTTTATAGCTCAAATCCTATTTAGTGATTAATTTCTTGTTTCTTGATCTTTTGTATGTTTAGGGTTATCTCTTAGTTATTTCCTTTATGTGTTAATGTACAATTAACTCTATCAAAAAAATTTAGAACACTTTTTTATTTAGGCTAAATCATATCCAATACATTGATAATGCATTCACAAATAACAACCTTCCTTTCATATCCTCAATTATAAACGTTATATTAAGCTTATATCAATGTGATTTATTACTGAAAATACTTCATAACTTTGCTACAATTACCTCATTATAACCAACATGGTAGTAATGTCTTAAGAGAACTCAAATTAATGTTGGTTCATATATAGTACATCAATGTATATTTATCTTAAATCCCTATATTTTAAGCACCCAAAGAGTTTGCAGCTCAATTATTTATTAATCCTTTTTGGTGCTAAATAGGTTCAACTTAAGATGGATTTATGCTAATTTTTAAAAACCTCATTTGTCCACTTGGGGTGACTTTATATCTATCTCATTTACAAAAACATAAGTCACGTTATTCAAAGTTAAAATGTAACTTCACGTGACAACATATCTCTCATATTGGGTTATAGAGTGTTTCTAGACACAAAAAATGAATGAATTACAAAGAACTTACTAATGGAATAAGATCTCTCTCTCTCTCTCTCTCTCTCTCTCTATATATATATATATATATATATATATATATAGTTGACATTGAATTATTTATTTATGATTTATATTCTACATATTAAAATGTTAGCACATGCCCCAATCATATTTGGAAGTAGAAAACATATATCCATAGGACTCTCTATATATAATTGTTTTTGTTATTAATATTTAAAATGCTACATGTGAACTCCATACTAAAAATCATATTTGGAAATAGAAAACATATATCCATAGGACTCTCTATATATAATTGTTTTTGTCATTAATATTTAAATTGTTACATGTGAACTCCATACTAAAAAATGAATGAATTATAAATCTCCATAAATATCCAATTAATGAAAGAAGAATTATTTTTCTCTATATATATAATCCATATTAAGCTTTTGTTATTATTAAGCTTTTTAAAATTTTATATATCAATTCCATATTAAAAATGCAATAAATTACACATACACCTTACAATGAAAAATGAAAATATAGATTCATCTTAAATTCTTATCGTTAAGCACCCAAAAAATTTACATCTCAGTTATTTTATAATCCCTATTAGTGCTAAATAAGTTTAGACTTAAAATAAGCTTATGTTGATTTTTAAGTATCTCATTTGACCATTTAGATGACTTTGTATCTATCCCATTTACAAAAACCATAAATATTTGATATTCTACATATGTACTATCTAATATATAATTTTTTTTTATCAATATCTTCTTTAGATCACTTCATAAAATAGAGATCTAGTGAACTAATTTCTTGTGTCTTAATCCTTTTATTAGTTTATGCTTATATCTTTGTTATTTCCTTTTGTGTTAATGTACAATTAACTCATTTGAAAAAGATTAGAACACTTTTTTATTTAAACTAAATCATATGTAATACATTGATAATGCATTCACAAATCACAATACACATTTAAATAACAAACCAATTTTCATATCTTGAATTATAAATTTTATATTAAGCTTATGTCAGTGTGATTCATTACTTAAAATATTCTATAACTTCGTTACAATTACCTCATTATAACCAACATGGCAGTAATGTCTTTACATAACTTCGCTACAATTACCTCATTATAACCAACATGGTAGTAATGTCTTTACATAACTAATCACATAGTATAATCAATCTCACTATTTTGAATCCTATGCATGATACAACAATATAATATATTCTTGAGGTCAAGAGACATGATACACTCCATATTTACCTCAAGCCTCACTGCCCACTCATCTATAAGTAAACCTCACTACCCACTACTTTATAAGTATCACTTAATAATGAAATAGAATGTTCTCTCCATCTTTGACTTTGTAACAATTCTCTACTTATATTTCCACGTTTCTCTGGCCTCTTTGTAATGGTAGAAGGCAAAGAGCCAAATTCCAATTATTAAAAAAAGTGTCTTTAACGATTAAATTTCAATATATATATGTATGGGTTTCTCTGGTCTCTTTGTAATGGTAGAAGGCAATCCTTACTGGTAAAGAGGAAAATTTTAAGAGCCAAATTCCAGTTATTAAAAAAGTGTATTTAACTACTAAATTTTTATTTTTATTTTTTATATATATGTTAAAATTTTAAATATTTTTATCAAAATAATTATTAAATAATTTATATTGATTTTTAAAAAATAATAATTATAATAAAAATAATTATTAAACATATAGATATTTAAAATATTTTTTTCCCTGAAAAAAAAAATCAAATTTTAACATTTCATTAAGTTATGAAGAAGTTATATTTTGTTGATGCATTTTCATGTATTTTTGATAATCAAGTATGCAGATGCATCATGTTGTTGAGAAATCAAGATGCATGTAGATTAAGGTAGATTTCTCTTAATTTGATAATTACTTGTGAATTTTTGTTGATTTCTTAGTTCTTTTATTGTGTTTCTTCATCAAGCAATTACTAAAATATAAAACATGAAGATCACAAGAGGCTAAGTACACAAAGATGTAGGCTCCAAGCTAGGGCAAAACCCCACAAGGGGGAAAACTTAAGATAATCCTCTTCTTATAGAACCAAATCAAAGTGAGATATCCAAGACCCAAGACCAAGACCAACACTGCCACAAATACCCAATTCAACCTTCCTCCAAGCCATCTCCAACAAGTCATAATCAACAAAAGTCAACATTGGTCAAATCTCTTAATTCTGGTCAATTTGTGGTCAATCCCTAAAATTTTGGGCCTTGAAATTTCGACCTTGTGATTGCCTTAGAGAAACTGCAGAAGAACTCACACATGTGAGCAAAATTAGGGCAGAAAAAATCAACTTCTCTCTCCTTTGACGTCATTGGTTTTTCTTCTTGTTTTAGCACAAAAATCGATGATGATTGATGAGTGAATGAATGATCTCCAAAGTGGTTGAGTTGCCCTCTATATACACACACCCAAGAGGTCGAATAACTGCCCCTAGGGGATGACTTGTCCAAGGAAGGTCAACTTGGTCTTGTGGTGACATTTTTTACTGTTTTGACTCGAGATAAAATATTTTTCTTTTTCCTCCAAGAAGTCCAAATGGGACTTTGACTCAATAAATTATCTTTGACTAATGACAAATTTTATTTTGACTCAAAAAACCCTACAAGCATGAATAACATGCTTTGACTAGAAAAATAACAATAATGAATGTAATAAATGAAATAATAAATACATCAATAGCACATCTTAGTTACATTATGAAGATTGACATTATTTATATTTTCAACACTCCCACTTAACTAAGGAGGTATTCATAATGATACAACAATATACTCTCAAATTGAAATATTCTCATAAGAAGGGATTTAGATTGATAAGCATCATCATAACCAACATTACCAAACATAACAATGTCTTGACTAACAAGCTCTATCTCTCTAGTAGATCATAGCACAATGTTGGGAGGCATAAATTTGGACACCACCATTACCTCTCTCCAGGTAAATACCACATACAAATGTTCAACAAGTATGTCATCATAGGGTTATTCTTATCTTTGATACCCTATCCTCAAAGAATATCGGTCCTCAAGACTACTCTTATCTTGGATACCTTATTCTCAAAGAGTATTGGTCCCAGGGACTACTCCTATCTTGGATACAATTCCTCAAGAATTATCGATCCGAGATGCTTATCCAATCCACCATTCTCCCTACCAGCGTCTTCACTAGGCTTACGGTTGTTAGTCCTATCCATAATTCATGACACATGGAGAATATGATGTCCAACTTCACTCCCTCTCAAACAGGGAGGAATAACCACAAGCCTAAGCTTGTCTCAAAAATACTCATCAATGCAAAAACTACTTGTTATTTTGTGGATATTTGTTGTAGCTTCTAAACTCCCATTTGCATCATAATCTCAAATCATAAAACACCTCAACCTCCTCCTGGTTCTTTGACAATCTTCATATCAAATCGAACATGTCATCATATAGTTCATCAAACACCTTATGGAGGCAAACTTATATGAGCCTTCATATCTTCTTTCTTCATAACGCTCTTCCAAGAAATCATATCAACTCCCAATCATCAAAGGTATCTCTATTAACATCAATAATGCCAACGCAATCAAACCAATTAGTTTTCAGTACAACGATATCAGAACTCTTCAACTTCTTGCTACAGGATATTTCCCTAGATTAGTCATCTTCTCTTTTTTATCACAAAGCTTCTCTAGGCTTTATGTCAAATTTCAAGTAGTATTGTATTAATTTGAGATCTAACTTCTCCTTCTTTTTGGTTGAGGTAAGTGAACTTTTGTTTTTTGCGTTGCCATTTAATTGACTTCCATTGATGCATACTTCAAACTACTTTCTTCTTGTCTTCATGTTTTGCTATATTCTTCCAAATATTCCATTTGTTAGTCAAGCTTAAATAGATCTTGTCTTAACCTGCAACCTTTGTTAAAAGACCATGAAAGAACACAACTCAAAGTACATTTCCAATTTATAAATAGTAATAATTGAATAAAGTAGGTATAGAATACTTATCCTTTCAAGGAGAGTCATCTCCCTCTTAATCTTGAACCTTTTCATCAATCCTTGTCCTCACATCAACATGGTGTCATCCCTGACACTCACAAGAACTAGGTATTTCTTTTTACATTGGAAATGATTAGTTAGGGTTTCTATTCCCAGGGTTTTTAACTTCAAACTTTTGCTAAGGTTTTAAAACCCTAGATGCTTCATGTTCCAAATTCTTCAAGACATGTCTCTCAAAAATTGCAAATTCTACAAATGTGCTAGAGAGTTAGTTGCAAAACCTTAGGCAAGCCTTCTATGCATGAGATTTTCATTCCTTGATCACAAAGAAACTAGCAAGGAAATACTTAAAATTCTATCATAACAATGATATAAATATATCTACACAAACTCTTATGAGTATCTTTCAAGAGATCATAGTTTACATGTACCTCTTTTAACTTCACTTATACTCCATTATTTTCTTTGAGTATCACCCTATATTCTAGCTTCTTAGAGTTGCTTCCAAGAGTAATGCATGCACTAAAGTCTATCCATAGTGCTACAACCATATCTTCAATAGGTTGAACATTGATCTCATTCCTTCATTCTTCAACATAGGATATGAACAACATAAATTTTCTTTGGATTGCTTGATTTATCTCGATTTCTTTTAAACTTTGTGTAAACTTCATAAATAGGTCAACTTTCATTGGCGTGGTTATTTCTTATTATTTATATGAAGAAATTTATGGCTTATTTATATACCTTCAGATATCTTACTCATAGTTCTTCCAGTATTGGCCTTCAAGATGTCAAAGGTTTGTGTTTAGATCACAATGGGCATTAAATCCTTTTGTTCATGTCTTAAACTATTGTCCTTTGCATATAAGCTAAGTTCATCAATATGACAAACTCTACAATGCCTCTCAAAACCTTAGTTCAGATTCCTTGGTAGGATTTGAATATCTCATAGAAGTGTTGCCACAGAAAATTTTATAAGCTATAATGTCATAGAAGATTTTGGGTGCCATCACAGAAGATTTGAATCTCAGGTATATGAGCTCCAATATTTGCATATATTTCTGATGGTTTTGTATCAAGAACTTGTCCACAGAGAAGTTGGCCAATATAATATGGTGTAATATTCCGCAAATCTTCGCATATGCTGCCAAACAACTCAAATCCTTTTCTTCATCCTTATAATCACTAGACTGATCTTGAGAGTTTTGGTATAGCATGTTCATAGAAACAATTTTCCTTTGAAATTAGATGTTGCAACAAAATTGCAAGGGCTCCAAACTTTGATGCTTGCCATAATGAGATGGACTTCTTTCAAACTCGTCATTTGTTTCAGAACTTATCTACTTAAACTTCAAAGGATTCGAATTTCATGGATAACACGAATCTTGGTGTCATGAATGTCTAGAATTGAGGTAAGTTTGAATGTTAAGTCACCACAAGTTCACAAAGTTCGGTCCTCTGTTCATATTGATTCCTTTTGATATGCTCCTTTTGCTTGACATATAAGCCCATCACAAAAACAATAATTTGATGACAGAGTTCACCCCTCCTGGGCTACGTCTCTGGGTCCAACTTCCAATGTTGGCCCTTTATATTATATTATAAAAATATAAATTACATTAACATACAATGCTCAAATCACAAAAATATTGTTCCCATTATGTCCAGAACACCTAAAAACCCTTGTTTAGGCTCTTCTTGGGCTCAAAAAGGCTGAAAAATGAACAAGTTAGGCCTCTTTTTCCCATTTCTTTACTATTTGTCCTAAAAAAGGACAAAATTGGCTAACCAGGAAACAAACACATCCTTTGGAAGGTATGTCGAGTGACAATTGCATGTGCTTTTGGCTCAATTTCCACCACAATAGGTGCAATCTGTTGAATGGTTATTTGGGCACCACGAGCCCAACTACCACGCCCTGTCATGGTTGTATGGCAGACAATGTGGCCAAGAGCGTGGGTCAAAGGCCATGTGCCCACTGGCACTCTGCCTGTGGTCATGTTATAAACCATGTGGTTGCGGGTTGGGCCACACACCAACGCCCTTTGTCGAGCCCTCCACCGACGGTTCCTTTGTAATAAATAAGACCTGGGGCTAGGGCTTAACTGTCTGCCCTCCACCTAGGTACTGGTCACGCCTCATGCCATATGACTTAGGGCTAGGTCCATGTGCCTCGCCCTCTCCCCCTAACGCTGAAACATGTTGAATTTAAATATAACCATTGGTCTTGTTATAACAAGAACCATCGTGCAACCCAGTTGGTTGGGGGCCTGTTCCATGTTTGGGAGGTCATGGGGTTGAACTCCACAGAGTTAGTTGGTACGTTAACCAAATTTTTTGTGCCATCCCCAAGGCCACATGGTAGCCTTTCATTGGGCCATGTGGCACTCTCTGATTGGCCCACATGATGGCATAGGATTGGCCCAATTCAAATCACCTTAAACCAATCACGTCGAGCCATGTGTTCATCCCGAATTGGTTCATTCAACCTCCATACCACCCATTCAGCCTGCTGACCTCAACATGATGTCATTGTACAGCATGCCCAATCAACCCTACAAGTTGACTTTTTAGTTGTTTGCCAAAATCTTTAGAACATGATAAATTTCACATACAGTGTCGAATTGAGGCGATTCAAACGACATTGGAATAATAACGATGAGATCTACAATTTGACTATGGTTTTGAGTGATTTTTAGAACTTTGATTTTTGAGCATATTTTTTATCCCCTGGACCATTTTCCTCCCCACTAGAAGCTTTTGGACCACCAAAATTTTGCTTTTACATAGCAAGTAAGTGAGGGTACAACTCCCTCACTTTCTTGATACTAATCCACCTTACTTTACTTGGATTGGTACCTTTGATCCCCACTTGAAGGCACTCCACATTGCCTCTGCATGAATTCCTGATTCTCCTATCAAGAATTGTGTCTTCCTGCAACTCATCTAAATATCCAGGAGAAAAATATTCAATAGGTGGAATCTGAACATTCTCTTCATGATCATTAATCATTAGAGGCTCATACAATCTCAAGTTTTCCACATTCACAACATAATAAATTTGCATATAAGGTGACAAATCTAATTGTAAAGCATTGTTACCAATCTTCACCAAGATTTTTAAAGGACCATATCTGATTGGCTTGAGCTTTTTACCTTCACCTTGAAGTCTTTCCTTGTTGATATACAACCAAACTTGACCTCCCACTCGGAAATCATGATCAACTCGATGCTTTTCATGCTTTTCTTTTCTCAAGATGTTGTTATACTCTAATGCACTAGCTGAATTTTTTCAATGAAATTATTGGCTTTGTCCACATCACTTTGTCCATCTACTACAATACCTTTTCGAAATATGATCCAAAGGAGACTTTGGAAAATAACCCCAACAAGCTTCAAATGGAGATACTTGTGTAGATGAGTGCTTGACACAATTGTAGGCATGATAGATATAATGTAAATGCTCATCCCAAAGTTTAGGATGTTTACCACAATATTCAAGAAGGAGATGCACTACTACTATTTACCACTTCTGTCTAGCCATCGGTTTGTGGATGAAATGTTTTGATCTTCTTCAACTTTGTGTTCATGAGTTCCCATAAACTTGATCAAAACTTCTTGAAAAATGAGAATCTTGATTAGAAATAATAGAAGTAGGCAACCCAAAGTGAACCCACACATTTTGAAAGAACATCTTTGTGGTTTGTTCAGTTGTAACATGTTTCTTACATGGCATCAACACAGACATTTTGTTGAAATGATCCACAACAACGTATAGATAATCATGAACTTTCTTAGACATTGGTATTCCTCCTACAAAATCCATAGAAATACTTTCCCAAGGACGAGAAGAAATAGGAAGTGGAGTGTAAAAACCCAATTTCCTATTATTAGGTTTGCTAGTAGCACACATGGAACATCCTCTTACATATATTGAAACACTTTCATTCATGTGAGGCCAATAAAAATACCTCTGAATTTGTGCAACTGTTTTTCCTACACCAAAGTGGCTAGTAATAAGAGAAGTGTGGGATTCCCTTTATGACATTGACCCTTTCACAATGTGGAACACATAACTTTCCAAGATGATACAACAACTTGTTATGAACATGATAATCTAATTTTTCAACATGAATGCCTTGAATAAAAGTTGCATAAATATCTTTAAAATTGTCATCTTAAGCATACTATTCAATATAACTTTCATGCATGATTGAGTTATGCTTAAGAATGAAATATGCATTAACAATAGGCCTTGATAACATATCTACAAATTTGTTGTATATACCTTTCTTGTACCTGATTACCAAATGAAATTGTTGTGGGAATCCCATCAACATGAAATGTCGAGCTTGTTGTAGCTTGGTTTGAGATTGTAAATATTGCAAAGGTTGATGGTTAGTATGAATACTCATTTATTTACCCATCAAATAGTGCTTCCATTTCTTCACACTATGTACCAAAGGATACACCTTTCTATCATAATTTGGATAGTTAATTACTGCATTGGTAAATGTTTCAGAATGATAAAAAATAGGCTTACCATACTACATCAAAACTACTCCCATGGCATAATCACTAGCATCAGTTTGATTGTCAAATGGTTGCTTAAGACCTGGAAGTGCTAGAACTAGTCTTGAACTAATTTTCTCTTTCAATGTATTCAAGGCTTTATTTTGCTTGCCTCCCCATTGAAAGACCTGTTTCACGCTTGTCAAAGCATGTAATGGTGCTACAATGAGTGAGAAGTTAGCTATAAATTTTCTCCAATATTGGGCTACTCCCAAAAATCTCTTGACCTCTATTACATTGTTGGATTTAGGAAAATTCCCAATAACTTCAACTTTTGATAGGTTAATCTTCATTAACCCCCTCCTACAATATGGCCCAAATAAACCAGAGGTTTTCCCAAATTCACACATAGACATATTCAATACAATTTCTCTTTCTTCAAGACATCTAAAACTTGTTTCACATGCTTGACATGCTCTTCATGAGTCTTACTGAAAATCATAATATCGTCTAAGTAGACAAAGACAAAATAATCAAGAAATGGTCTCAACACATCATTCACAACTCTCATGAATGTTGCAAGTGCGTTGCAAAGCCCAAACGACATTGGTGGGCCCCAGTATTACAGCAATAATGCTACAACTCCTGGGACTCCCTTCTTTAATTTTATCAACCCGGTAGTTCGTAACAAACTTGGAAGCGACGGTGTCGTATACACAAGTACTAGCTCTTGTCGCGGCTGTCACTTGGTCAGCTGACACAAGTCCGCTAGGAGCTTAAGCCAAATTCTATGAGCTCTTAGAAGAAGCTTTTTAACTGATGGACGAAAGCTAACTCAAAGAAGGCTAATCTACTTGCAGAAAGAAACTAAAAAGCTGAAAGGAAATGCAAACCCTAGCAAACCCTAATTTTACCAACTAGCCCTACTGATGCAAGAAACAGGATGAAAGCTACTGAAAGAGATGCTATTGACTTCTAGGAAGGTAAAATGCATGTGACTAAGCTACTTCTACATTAAAATCTGGAAAAAAACATCTTTTTGTATTTTTGAGTAAGTTGTCAGAATTATCATGCATGTGCTTTAACTGGTTTTTGACTGTGCATAGGTGGATTGGCGAAAGGAAATGCTTGCAGGAGGTTGGGAAGGTTAGAAGAGGGCCTAAGGGGTCCCTAGCACCCTTCCTGAGAGTTTCATAGTGTTCAGATATCAAAAAACTACTTTCATGAGCTTCTACAGGAAGTCTGCAGGGGTTCTACAGGATGTTTTGTAATTTCCACAGGATGTTCTGTAATTTCTACAGGATGTTCCGAAAAGAGGATTTTAGAGGGTTGATGGAGGAAAAATGGTGGGAAAGTGGAAATGGAGGTTGAATAAGGATGTTAAGGGGTCTAGGACCTGGTGAATGAGGCTAAGGAGCGATTGGATTTGTTCAAGGATGGAGGGAGCAATGATGCACAAGAATGTAGAAACTAGGGCAAAGTGAGAAAACGTGGGAAATGAGAGGCAAGAATCTGAGTTAGAGGATGAAGTAGGTTGCATGGATGGGGTAAGGATAGATGAGGAGGTATCACAGGTACTCTGCATGTTATTTCCCAAAACTGATCAACAAAAGCTATGCAAACTAAAGATCTAACTACTTTAACCTAATTTGACCTAGAAACCGTAAGCATGATGCACAACAGTTTATTGGCAACAAATCATGTAAATCAACTATGGAAACCAAACAAGAATGGATCTGAGCATGTAATCACAACTAGTATCAACTTCTGCAAATGAGAATCTAACACTAATAATTGCATGATGAAGCAAAGACAGTGTTTTTGGTGGCAGCAAGGACACCTTGGTCTCAACTCATGGTCCCACTGAGGGAGAGGTGAGATTAGAGGTGCTTGATAGCCTTTTTATGAAGATCTTCTCTGTTATCAAATTAATCTAAACATGAAAAGCATTTTTAATCATCAAAAGCAACCTAAGTAACAAAACAAGATTTAAATCTAAATAGTAGATTTTATTCTAAGAATGCAGCAAAAACAAATAAAGGTAAACAAAGGAGGTACTCGGCACTTGGGTTAGGCCCAAGCCCAAGAGCTACAGCCTCCCAAGAAAGATTAGAGCTGGTGCAAAGCTGGATTCATCTTTATTGCTCAAGAAATAATAGTTACATCAAAAACTGTCTACAAGAAAAAGCTTGAAAATGTGCTGAAATGCAGAGCTAACCTACTGCCTAAAAAATGACTAAAAAAATGACTAAAATTGAATTGCCAACTAGCTAACTACTGGCTAAAAAGTGACTAACTGAAATGACGCCCTAAGCCTTCTTATTTATACAAATTGAGGACCCCAACAGTCCTCCTAAAATTTAGGGACTCGGCTGCCAAAACTTGCAGTTAACAGCAACTTTACTAGCCCTTGCTCGGTTGTCCTTGTGATAATTGATGTGGTGGCCCTTGAACTCCGAGCTAATGGTGGAGAATTCGAGGTAAGGGCCCATAAATGAAGGGGACACCTGCCTACAAATCCTCTTCCTTGTTCTTCCACGAATTTGGCTTCCAAGTGCTCATTAAAACCTTTGATTTTGTCTCAAAATTGACCAAAAAACTACACAAAGCACCCATTAGACTTGTTGGCATAATGACTAACCCAATTCACTCTATTAGCATAAATATAATAAAAAACATGCAATAAACTAATGAGAATGGTGGATTAAGTCAAATTAGGAGGTTGAATGAGCCCATATAATTATCCATTTTTGGGGCTCGTCTTCACCCCCCTACTGAAAGTGTTGCACATCCTCTAAGTAACTAATCTATCTCTTCATCTTTGATGGCCCTGGTGGCCTCCCTATCATGCCAAGCTTCTGAAGTGATGTCCTCTTCTTGGTCATGAAACCATGCTTTTCTCTCTACTTTTTCCCGCTGCCTATGCTCCTTTTCTTGTAGCAGTTTTGTTAGTGCCTCAACCTCAACTGGTAGCTTGTCCTCTCTTTGTTGTTCATCAAATGTTTCATTGTCTTTCCTTCTTCCTATGATTGTTTGGTTGCCTTTTCCTCTAATTTCTCGGTCTCTCTTAGCTTAGCTTGAGTTTCCTGTAGAGAATTCTTAGCTTCCTGTAGATCTGTCTCAGCTTCCTGTAGAGCTGTCTTTGAGTCCATCATCTGAATTCTCTCTCTCCAAGTGAAGGTTTTTGGCTTCCTCATTCATAGGTGATGGATATCTTTGAAGGAGACTCCTCCTTTTGTTTAGTTGTTGTGTCCTTAATGACAATTTGCTCCTTTGACTGTGGTTGGGGTCTGCCTACTTTAATCTGTGTGCTCCTCCTCGCTTTAAAGTACATGGAGGTTTGTCTCTTTCTCTTCCTTTTTAGTCTTGGAGGTGTGCTAATGGTGGCAAGCACAGCTGCTGCCTCCCTGGCCAAAATCTCAGGTGATTTCTCCTCTTGCTGTTCTGTTTTCATGCTTCTTGTAGAAACTATTTCCATGCTTCCTGTAGAAAGTCCGGTGTCAACTGTTCCGGTCTGCTTGGTTGGATGTGTCTTTCCTTCTAGTTTCTATGTGGTTGCCTTGGTTGTGACAACTTTCATTTGGGCTTTCTTGGCTTTTTTCTTACCAACCTTTTTCCTTTCTCGCCCTCTCTGTTTTTGTTTTTGTCTCCTTTTTTGTCTCATGCTCAACGGTCATGTCAAATTCCTCTTTTTCTTTCTGTTCTTCCTCTGTTTTTCCCTCTACTTGAATGTCTTGTGCTCCCTCATCAATGTTCTTCTCAATTTCTTCAGTTGGCATAGTGTTGAGTTTGTGTTTTAACCAAAAAAAGAAAATTCTCAAGTGGGAAGAAAACGCAGTCAATCACCGAAATAGAGGACAGCTGAATTCGGTTTTTTTTTAACCCAAGAAGGAATTTTTCATGTGCTCTTTACAACATCAAATGGCAGTAATTCCCTTGTGTTAAAACTATTTTCACCTCGAATTGGTCTGTCTGTTTATGAAAGAAAAATTTTACAGAGCAGAGCATAAGGACACTGGTTTTTTCAACACATTGATAGATATGTAAATTCGGGTTTTTCCACACACACGGGTTGGTCTCTATTGCTGCATGTCTTTCCTTGCAAGGGAATTTTTTATTTTTTATTTTTAACTGATGAGGAGATTTCAGATGCAAAAGAAAAAAAATGGGTAAACTCATTGAATCATGTAGGTAGACTTCCACTGTTCTCAATGCACAAGTAGAATTTTTACTCTCATTTTTCAATTTAATGTCGTGTTCAATTCACCATTTTGCACCAACAAATCATGCACAAAGAAGTTTCCCCAATCCTACCTCGTTTTGAGCTTGAAATTCGCTGAAAATACCAGGTTTTCTTTCTGCATAGCTGTTTTCTGCGTTTCCTGTAGAAGCCTCCCTGTAGAATGAAACTGCGCTTCCTGTAGAGTGTCGATAAGCAGGAGGGTTTTGAAAAATGACTGAGAAAGATTGGTTTACTGCTATGGAGGTGGTATGGAGCTTGTTGCAGCTGCAAGGATGATGATAAACTGGAAACAACAGAGGTGAGAGTTTGATTGGTTGTTTATGGAGACTTTCGTTGATGGAGGGTGAGCTAGCCAAGTGCACGTTGGCCCCATGCAGACCGTTTAAACAACTACCACTAATCACGTCCATCACGTTCGTCAGACTATTTTTTCTCTGTCTGTAATCATGCCCAACAATCATGCTGGAGTTTAAACAGTGACCACTACCTGTTTTCAGTTTTCTTCTTGAGATGGCTCAGCACATGCCGTATTCACCCACCGAGCGCTGTTTGAACTGGATGAGGGTGGCCAGTTAGCTGGCCACCGATTCTTTGAATCACAACCATCTCATTGTTCACGCAGTGCTCAAATTACATTCATGCAACAGAGGAACGAGGTTAGTCACGTACCTGGAAGTCAAATGTGGTTGCTGTGAGGTGTTGTGACCTTTCCTTCTGCTGCATGCATTTGTTTTTGTGGTTGCATGATAGCTTGGTTGCTGATTCATGGCTATTTTTCTTGTGTAGGTGTCCTTTGGTTGGATCTAAGCTGTGGGAATTTGTTTCCATGTTCAGATCTGCACCCTTAAGCTGTTGACGCTGAATTTTTACAAGACAACGACTTGTTTTCTCCATAGCTCCCAAAAGATAGACCGGATCGATCTGAAACTTTTTGAGCATGTTTCTATCATCATTAAGCACCTCCCATAGCAAAATTGCGATCATTGGATGCACGAATTTCGAGAAAAAATAGAAAATGGCTGAAGATTACAGAGGTCAATTTCGCGGAAACCGTGCATCGGAATTAGCTGAAACTGCTTGGGTAGGTTACTATCACCCATATGCATCTCCCCGTGAAATAGATTTTGAAACAGATGCACGAATATGGAGAAAATGCAAAAATGGCTAAAGGTGATGGAGGCTGATTTCTTGGAAACTGTGCACTGGAATTGACAGAAATTGCTCGGGCATGTTGCCATCATCCCTATACAACTTCCCATAAAGCAGTTTTGCAAATGGATGCACAATTTTTAAGTCAGGGAAAAAACAAATTTCAGCACTATGTATTTTTGCTTTCAAACATTCTGTAGTTTTTTGCATGGTAAGAAAAAATGAGCTTGGGCTGTAATGCAGGAATGGAAATGATGGAGGAGGAGTTTGAAGATTACATGAAGACTTATGAACCCTTTAGGACGCTATCATGTTCGCCAAACTGCCTTTTTGAAATCCATTTTTGGCTTCCTGTAATTTCTACAGGAACTTCCTGTAGAAAACATAGTTTTCATAAAAGAAGTACAATGAAGTGGAAAAAATGATGGAGAAAGTTGAGGGATGGAACCAGGGGTGGCTGCAGGCCTAAGAAACAGGTTCCAACCTTCAGATTCCCCTCCAAAATCGAATTTGACCCGCCCGAAGGTTCTACAGGAAGTTTCCTGTAGAAATACAGAACTTCCGGTAGAAAGCCCAGAACTTCTTGTAGAAGGTGGAATCTCGACCTGAATGTGATCAAATCCTAAGAAAGGCGTGTGGCCATGGAGGGAGTGTCTGTAAGTATGTCCTGTAGCCTGGTACGGACCCCTATCCTCATTTTCCGCGACCCTCCTTACCTGCAATGTATTTTCTGTAACCTGCAATTATTTCACAGAAATTAGGCATGTTTTTTCTTTTTTTCTCTTTTTTTTTTTGTTTGGAAAAAAAACTAGGGTGCCTCATGGAGGTTTTCACCCTAATTGCCTGCCCTGGGCACCTCCAAGGGAGGTTTTCACCCAAGGATCTTATTTTTTTTTCTTTTCTTTTTTCCCAACCCATTGACCACCTCATGGAGGTTTTCAATCAATGAGCCAATCTGAGGCGCCTCCGAGGAGGTTTTCACCTTAGATTTTTATTTTCTTCTTATTTTCATTTTTTTCTTTTTTCCTTTTTCTACCCTACCCTACTTGAAAAACAAAATCATTTTCAAGTATAAGAATACTTCTAATGGGGCCATGTGCACATCGAGATTAGAGACAAAATGATGTGGAGGCTTGAAATGCATGCTTTGACAGTTATCTAGATTTCAGACACCAATTGAATTGACTTTGAAGGAATCAAGCATAGCTGAGGAAGAGAGTATTGCTGCAACGTAATGACTATTTGGAACCATATCTCAATATAGCTCTGATATCCTTGGTCCTTTTGCTGATCTGGATCATTCTTCATGTCACCTTCTATCATGACCTTCACATCCTTCTCTTTTTGTTGATTTTTCTCTTGAATACATGGAGGATTTGATGGTAACCATGAGGGAGCTCTCTCGATCTCTGATTCTGATGTCTTCTCTTCATCTAGTGCAGCCCATGGTCCTTTGATCTCTTCTTTTGAATCTTCTTTTGCTGGATGTGGTCCTTCAATGCTTTTAAGATAATCTCTTTTTTGCAATACTCTTCTTGAGCTATGGTGAAGATCATTGAGCTCAAGAGGAGTCATTTGGACATGTTGTGCCTTAGCTTTGCAATTGGGTTGAGTTATTCCAATGTGCGGGTTTGGAAATGGTGGTATGGGTAGTTGAGTGGGGGTGTATATTTGAGATGGATGTGGATGGGGTTGTGGTTGGGCAGGTGGTGGAGGCAAATGAATGGGAGGAGAATTGTACTGGGGCCTACACCCCTAATGAGGTGCATTCCACTGAGGCTGTGGCCAAGCATAAGAGTGAAACGAATGAGCAACTAGGGAAGCATGGTATTGAGGAGGATACGACCAAGGAGGGGGTGTGGACCAGGAAGGATGAGCAGGGGGACCCCAAGAAGGCATGGAAGTGGCTTGATAGGGGTCGTAATAGGTCTGGGATGTTCCTTGCATTCCCTGCTGGTAGGGTATGGGTCCATGTGGTCTTCTTTGGTTCATATAATAGAGTGATTCAGTGGCTCATTTGGCTCTCTGATATGCAGCTTTAAGTCCATGCAAGGAAGGGCACTGATTCGTAGGATGGTATTCTTCACAGACGAAACACACTTCTAGGGAGTGCATTGGACATTCGTTCCTAAGATGCTTTCTAGTGCACCTGGGACAAAAGATGACCAAAGCCCTCTTGGCTTCCTCTTGCTTCCTTTGGATCTGTAAGGTATCCAGTTACATGGCAAGAAACTGCCTCATATCACTCTTGAAATCTCCCATCTGATTTGCAAATTCGTTTTTGGATAAGGTACTGCTCCCAACATTTCTGCTTGTAGCCATTTGCTCCAGAAGAATGTTTTCTTCTTCTTCTTCCCTTAAGGTTCTTCAAATATGTCTTGTTGTCCACCTAAGGGTTCTTTAATCACAGCCATCAAAGAAGAGAGAAGGTTGGCTGTGTGAAGCAGTGGGGGTGTTGTGCAATCATTTTTCTGAATTATCTCTACTCCTACAGGGCATGAAAGGAAATATTTTTTGGTTGATTTTTGCTTCTTTTTTCTGCTTGTACCTGCAAAACTGAAATAGATTGAACTACAACTAGCTAAAATCTATCTTCTGAAATGAAAATGCGGAATTGAAATGAAAGCAGGAAAGGACTAATCTATTTTGCTGAAATGAAATTGTGGGAATGAAATGCTAATCTATGCTTGCAGATTTGAAATTGCGGAATTGAAATGCTAATCTACGCTTGCAGAATTGAAATGTTAATCTACGCCTGCAGAATTGAAATTGCGGAATTGAAATGCTAATCTACGCTTGCAGAAATGAAATTGCGGAATTGAAATGATAATCTATGAAAGCGGGAAATATCTAATCTACGCTTGCTTAAATGAAATGAAAGCAAGAAATTTCTAATCTACTTTTGCGGAAATGAAATTGCAGAATGGAAATGAAACAATCTACTTGATGCTTGCTGATATAAACTATTTAGCAGAAAGTTGTAGCAGAAAATAGAAGAAAAGCAACAATCACCAATACTCTGACGCTTCCCCGGCAACGGCGCCAAAAAGATGGTGGGCCCCAGTATTGCAGCAATAATGCTGCAACTCCTGGGACTCCCTTCTTTAATTTTAGCAACCCGGTAGTTCGTAACAAACTTGGAAGTGACGGTGCTATATACACAAGTACTAACTCTTGTCGCGGTTGTCACTTGGTTAGCTGGCACAAGTCCGCTAGGAGCTTAATCCAACTTCTATGAGCTCTTAGAAGAAGCTTTTTAACTTATGTATGAAAGCTAACTCAAAGAAGGCTAATCTACTTGTAGAAAGAAACTGAAAAGCTGAAAGGAAATACAAACCCTAGCAAACCCTAATTTTACCAACTAGTCTTACTGATACAAGAAAGAGGATGAAAGCTACTGAAAGAGTTGCTATTGACTTCTAGGAAGGTAAAATGCACGTGACTAAGCTACTTCTACATTAAAATCTGGAAAAAAACATCTTTTTGTATTTTTGAGTAAGTTGTCAGAATTATCATGCATGTGCTTTCACTGGTTTTTGACTGTGCAGAGGTGGATTGGTGAAAGGAAATGCTTGCAAGAGGTTGGGAAGGTTAGAAGAGGGCCTAAGGGGTCCCTAGCACCCTTCCAGAGAGTTTCACAGTGTTCGAATATCAAGAAACTACTTTCGTGAGCTTCTTCAGGAAGTCTGCAGGGGTTCTACATGATGTTCTGTAATTTCTACAGGATGTTCCGAAAAGAAGCGATTGGATTTTTTCAAGGATGGAGGGAGAAATGATGCACAAGAATGTAGAAACTAGGGAAAAGTGAGAAAACGTGGGAAATGAGAGGCAAGAATCTGAGTGAGAGGACGAAGCAGGTTGCATGGATGGGGTAAGGATAGATGAGGAGGTATCACAGGTACTTTCCACGTTATTTCCCAAAACTGACCAACAAAGGCTATGCAAACCAAAGATCTAACTACTTTAACCTAATTTGATCTAGAAACCATAAGCATGATGCACAGCAATTTATTGGCAGCAAATCACGTAAATCAACTATGGAAACCAAACAAGAATGGATCTGAGCATGTAATCACAACTGGTATCAACTTCTGCAAATGCGAATCTAACACTAATAATTGCATGATGAAGCAAAAACAATGATTTTGGTGGCAGCAAGGACACCTTGGTCCCATCTCATGGTCCCACTGAGGGAGAGGTGAGATCAGAGGTGCTTGATAACCTTTTTCTGAAGATCTTCTCTATTATTAACCTATCAAATTAATCTGAACATGAAAAGCCTTTTTAATCATCAAAAGCAACCTGAATAACAAAACAAGATTTAAATCTAAATAGCAGATTTTATTCTAAGAATGCAGCAAAAACACATAAAGGTAAACAAAGGAGGTATTGGGCACTTGGGTTGGGCCTAACCCCAAAAGCTACAGCCTCCTGAGAAAGATTAGAGTTGGTGCAAAGCTGGATTCATCTTTATTGCTCAAAAAATAATAGTTACATCAAAAACTGTCTACAAGAAAAAGCTTGAAAATGTGCTGAAATGCAAAGCAAACCTACTGCCTAAAAAATGACTAAAATCAAACTGCCAACTAGCTAACTACTGGCTAAAAAGTGACTAACTGGAATGAGGCCCTAAGCCTTCTTATTTATACAAATTGAGGACCCCAACAGTCCTCCTAAACTTTAAGGACTCTACTGCCAAAACTTGCAGTTAACAACAACTTTACTAGCCCTTGTGATAATTGATGTGGTGGCCATAGAACTCCGAGCTGATGGTGGAGAATTCGAGGTAATGGCCCATAAATGAAGGGGACACCTTCCTACAAATCCTCTTCCTTGTTCTTCCATGAATTTGGCTGCCAAGTGCTCATTAAAACCTTTGATTTTGTCTCAAAATTGACCAAAAAACTACACAAAGCACCCATTAGACTTGTTGGCATAATGACTAACCCAATTCACTCTATTAGCATAAATATAAGAAAAAACATGCAATAAACTAATGAGAATGGTGGATTAAGTCGAATTAGGAGGCTGAATGAGCCCATATAATTATCCATTTTTGGGGCTCATCAGACATAACTAATGATTCAAACAAACCTTGTTTTGTCTTGAAAGCAATTTTCCAAGTATCATCTTCAACAATCCTTATCTTATGATAACCACCTCCCAAATCTAACTTAATGAAGTAAACAACATCCTTTAACTGATCTAGAAAATCATCAATGCGAGGAAGAGGATAACAATGCTTTACCATGATTTTGTTCAAAGCTCTAAAATCCACACACATGTGCCATGTACCATCCTTCTTTGGAACCAATACAATAGGACACCCACAACGAGATGTGCTAGTCTTAATGATCCCTTTGTCAAGGGGCTCTTGATTTTTCTTCTTGATTTATGCTTTCTCCAAAACTGACATTTTATGCATGTCAATGTTTGGAAGAGGTGCATCCTACTGCAAGTGAATCTCATGTTGGATTCCTCTTTTAGGAGGAAAACCTTCAAGTTCCTAAAATATCTTGTCATAAGTGTTAACAACTTCAACCAAATCATGCTTGAGTTTTGAATCACGTCTTTTGAAAGCTTCAGGTTCAATAGTATCTTTAACTTTAATCATCAAAGACACGAAATTCTTACTAGCATTTACAAGCCTTTTCCTTTAACAAGCACTAACAAGAGATAAGTTCATCTTCTTGTGATGTGCTCTAACAATATACTCAACTCCATCTTTAAAAAGATGATATTTTTTTCTCGTGACGATAAAATATGGCTTTTTGGTCATACAAGTATGGACTCCCTAAAACAATTTTTCATATGTCAAGTGGTACAACATCAAGTTCTACCTCATTTATAAAGCTTGCAGTGATGGTGAATTTAAGTTTACAAATTCTTATCACTTGCAGTTTGGCATCATCACATACCCAACCCCAAGGGTAAGGTTTAGGATGAGGTATAATTTCTAATTTTAGTTTCTTGACAATAACTTCAGAAGTAAGTTGACTTGGTATCCACTATCAAAAAAGGTATCAACTTTGTTTTGTAATGACCCTGATATGAAAATTCTCAATTATTTATTTATCATTTTGAGACTCGATGGGATTA
The DNA here is from genome assembly GCA_000404065.3 of Pinus taeda. Taxonomy (NCBI): domain Eukaryota; kingdom Viridiplantae; phylum Streptophyta; class Pinopsida; order Pinales; family Pinaceae; genus Pinus; species Pinus taeda. Next base: position 96,051 of record APFE030177604.1, read on the forward strand.
CTAGAAGAACTAGTACTTGCAATAGAAACTTTATCTTTCATTCCCATGGTTGCGGTTTTGGTTTCATCATCTAAATCAAATCCTAGATCTTGTTGAGTTGGACAAGCAATATTTTATTTCCCCTTGTTATTGAACTTCTTTGGTTTCATTTTTGGATGTAGTTTCCGACAATGGTCTTCATCCTGGCCTTCTTTTGAACAATGTTTACATGTAAGTTTCTCTCCCTTCTTCTTGATCGTAGAATTATTTTTTCCTTTTCCTTTAAACTTCCCCTTTCCTTTGTCTCCATATTTGGATCGCTTCTTCATAGTCTCTTGAGGAACATTCTTGCCTCTTTCTTCTAAATGAGCTGCCTGAACACATACTTCATCTATATTTGTGGGATTAAACATAAGTATGATATGTCTCAAATAACTATGTAATCCACCTATGTATTTAAAGAGAGTGTCTTGTGAAGACAAATCAACACCCAAGACTAAAGCTCTTCTTTTAAATTCTTGTGTGTAACTTTGAACACTCTAACCTTTAGCTTGTATAAAATTTTGCCAATCCATAATTTCTTTTTGCATATAAGATAATGGTTAAAATTTCCTTCTTAATACAACTACAAAATCATCCCAAGAAGAGATAATTTTACCACTTTTCTTCAAATCTTCTTGAGTTCTGGCCTCCAGCCAGATGAGAGTTTCACTTTCCAAACGAAGAGAAGCAATTCTAGATCTTTGTAACATCATCCTTAATTCTTTGAATCCTATAATAGACTTCAATTTGACGAACCAATTATCCAACTTTTCATTATTTACTTTCCCATTATACATAGGCAATTCAAACTTGAAATCAAACTTAAGAAAAGGAGACTTAAGCACTCCTCAACTTAGACCTTGTTAACATTGAAAACACTTGCAAAAATAGTCAAACCTTCAAAACAACCATGATCTTATACCAAAGTTATCTGAAATTAAAAACTTAAAGGATCTTGAAAAAGTTTGCAAGCTAGTTTATGTCATGTGGGCAATGGATCAATTTTCAAAAGCACATAAACTTATTGATTTTAGTTAAGTTTCACAAAAATAATCAGAGAAAAATAGACAACATGCAACATCACACAAACAAAGAATTGATGATGGAGTTCACCCCTAGTAGGCTACATCTCTGGGTCTAGCTTCCAATGTTGGCCCTTTCTATTGTATGCTCAAAATATAAATTATATCAACAAATAATGCTCAAATCACAAAATAATGTTGTCATTGTGTCTAGAACAACCAAAAACCCCTGTGTAGGCTCTTCTTGGGCTCAAAAAGGTGAAATATGACCAATTTAGGCCTCTTTTTCCCATTTCTCTGTTATCTGTTAGGCAAAAATGACAAAATTGGCTAGCTAGGCAACGAACTTGTGCTTTGGCAGGTCTGTCGAGTGACAATTTCGCGTGTTTGTGGCACAATTTTCGCAACAATAGGTGCAATTCTGTCGAAATTTTAGTTAATCGTTGCGAGCCCAAATACTACCCCTTTTCATGGTCATATGGTAGGTAATGTGGCCAAGGACACAGGCCAGAGGCCACGTGCCTGCCAACACTCCACCCCTGGTCGCGTTATAAACCATGTGGCTGTGGACTGGGCCATGCACCAATGCTCTTTGTCGAGCCCTCTGCCGATGGTTTCTTTGCAATAAACAAGACCCAAGGCCAGGGCTTAACTGCATGCCCCCTCCACCCTGGTACTAGTCACTTCGCATGCCATAGGACTTGGGTTGGGGCCACGTGCCCCACCCCATCTCCCCATTGTCGGAACATGTTGAATTTAAATATCATTGTCGGTCTTGTTATAACAAGAACCATCTTGCAATCCAGTCGGTTAGGTGCATATTCCATGTTTGGGAGGTCATGGGGTAGAATCCCACAGAGTTAGTTGGTATGTTAACCAAATTTTTGTTGCCATCCCCAAGGCCACGTGGCTCCCTCTAATTGGCCCTTGTGGTGGCTGTGATTGACCCAATTCAAAACACCTTCAACCAAGCATGTCGAGGCACGTGTCAATCCCACATTGGCTCGTTCAACTTCTGTACTACCCAGTCAGCAACCCAGTCAACCCTGCAAGTTGACATTTTTTTTTTATTTGCTAAAAACTTCATAACGTGTTAAATTTCACATACGGTGTCAGATTGAGGCGATTCAAGCATCATTGGAATTAGAACGACAAGATATACGATTTGAATTTGATTTCAAGCAATTTTGATCACTTTTATTTTTTATCATTTTTTATCCCCTGGAACAATAACTTGCTCTATAATGTCGGTCATGATTCTTCCATAAGATATTTTGTTTGTGCATATCTGTCACCTCAGATCTTAGCTTCATTTTAGAGAAAGATACCATAGGATATTGGTCACAGGAACTTGTATCATGGAAATATATTTCACCATAAGGATTTTTGTCTCAAGGAAATATATCATGTCACAAAACTTGCGTCATATTAAGCCTTGAGTCTTTGTTGATATACCTCATATACTTGTTTATGTGCTTTAGAGTCTATATATCATAACAAGTGCCTTAAAATTCATTGGTATAGTGAATTATTCCACAAAAATCATGTGCCTCTATTTAGGGTTACCACATATATCATAGCTTCAATGTTCTCCTTTCGAGCCCAAAAACATGCATGGATATAGTTCCTTCGTTGATGAGCTTGAATATGTGCTTCAGATTTCGATCAATGCCATTATACATAAAGTCTATTGAAGTACTTGTCAATGTGAATTTGTTGCAAGAAAGTTGAGTAAGAATCAAAATCCTTCAATGATGTCAAAAGAGAGAGATAAGTGATGGTTATTGCTTCAAGTATTCTTCTTCTTTAGCCTTGATAGAAAGAGATGTAACTGCTACAATGATAGATAAGCCAACTAGATGTGATCTTCAAACCTCCTTCACCTTAGCTTTGATACCATGTTGAAACATCAAGATGCATGTAGATTAAGGTAGATTTCTCTTAACATGATAATTACTTGTGAATGTTTGTTGGCTTCTTATTTATTTTATTATGTTTACGTCATCAAGCAATTACTAAAATATAAAACATGAAGATCACAAGAGACAAAGTACATAAATATGTAGGCTCCAAGCTAGGGCAAAACACCACAAGGGGAAAATCCTAAGAAAAACATCTTCTTATAGAATCATATCAAAGTGAGATATCCATGACCCAAGAACAAGACAAGGATCGCCACAAAGACCCAAGTTAACCCTCTTCCAATCCATCTCCAACAAGTCATTTTCAACAAAATTCAACACAGGTCAAATCTCTAAATTTTGTTCAGTCTCTAAATTTTCAGCGCCTAAAATTTCAGCCCTGTGAAAGCCTCAAAAAAATTGTAGAAGAACTTGTAGTGTGAGCATAATTAGGGTAGAAAACAAACCATCTTCTCTCTCCTTTGATCTCCTCCTCTCTCCTTTGAATTCATTTGTTTTTCTTCTTGTTTTGGCACAAAAATTGATGATGCTTGATGAGTGAATGAAGGATTTCCAAAGTGGTTGAGTTTCCCTCTATATATACACATCCATAAGGTCGAATAGCTTCCCTTAGAGCCGAATTTTCCAAGGAGAGCCAACTTGGTCTTGTGGTGACATTTTTTACTCTTTTGACTCAAGATAAAATATTTTTATTTTTCTTCCAACAAGTCCAAATGGGAGTTTGAATCAATAACATTTCTTTTACTCAAATTACCCTACAATCATGAAGAACATGCTTTGACTAGAAAAATAACAATAATGGATGTAATAAATGAATATAATAAATACATCAGTAATACATTTGAGTTACATTATGAAGACCGACGCTAGTTATATTTTCAACACATGCAAGGTGCGTTTAATATCCATAGATACAAAGCATATACATGTCATGTCATTGTCATTTTAGCAGTCTATAAAAACATATACAAATAGAAAAAAAAAAAAACAAAACAAAACAAAAAAACAAAAACTGCCAATATTTATGTATGTTGTCATCCCTCAATGAACGACCAATGGTAGAACTCCTAAATGTCTTCACCTATTTGTTTTGTGACCTTCGAAATTCCCAAATCTTTCTCAGTACCTGTCTTAAATAGGATGTCTACCACTATATTTATTTACCTGTAGATATGGCAATAAGAAATGTGATCCAATAGAAAGATTTAGATGAAGAGTCTCCTTAAGAATTGGCAGAAGTGTGTGATTGAGGCATCTTTGTGTTTTGTTGAACTAGTTTATGACATTCATAGAATCACCAAAATCCTAAATTATGAAATGTTATTTTTCAATGGTGACACATAAAAGAAGTTATAATGGGAGCAGCTCTGCAAAATTATTTGTGCCCCTTCCCAATCTAATCTAATGTTTGAAGAAGTGTTGATCATGAAGGTATAGGGATGCCCCTCCATTACAAGCACCATCTGCAAGAGAAGCCCAGTCAAAATATGCCCATGGTGATGAGGTGTTTATATTATTAGCTGATATAATGTGAGGGACATGTGAAGAATTTGAGGATGGAAAGAAAGAGAAAATTGCAAGGACTTTTGCTACCACCCAGTCAAGGGAAGAAACTTGATCTCAAAACATTACCTTCTTTCTAGCTATCGAGGGTCCCCATCAAATGAGAGGGGGAATGTTCCTGAGAGTGTCATCATTTGATAGGTCTCACCAAGATTTCCAAGTGTCAAGAAATGTCTCACCGCACCAAACTATGCCAAAACCTATATTGATCTTGCAATTTTCCCAGATACTCATCATGAAAGGGAAAGTTAGGAACATATGACTCACCAACTCCTCTATATTTTTGCATAGTATGCACCAGCTAGGCCCTTACTTTTGCCTTTTTTGTATGTTATCACAAGTGGGAATTTTGTTTTCGATCGGGCATAAGAGAAAACCACGAGCCTTTGTTGGATAACTCTATCTCCATATATTTTTCCACTACTGACTTGGATCTGCTCACCTTCTAGTTGATATTAAATATAAGTAACTAGTTTTGGGAGTGTATTCCCCAAACATCGAATGAACCAAACAAATGGGGTCTTCTCTATCTATGACCCTAACATGAGTGATATTCAAGGCCGCAACATAATTTTTCCATAATAAAGCATATCCCTCCAACAAATTGAGTTGTTGCGCATCAACCCATCCTTGAGTTCATATGGAGAAATGGGTCTCATCAATAAAGATTCAGAAAATTACTCCCATTCTCATTTAAGAGGATGAACTATTCACATGGGTGGTGAAAATTTTCCCCACATCCAACCCATGGGTCAATGCGAATCCTCATCTTTTGTCTTTTACCAACATTACAACCTAGGTTGCTTTCCACAATTGAGAAAGATGACAGAATTGACTTCCAAATGATAGAGATATTAACTTTCTTTTGTATAGTGCCCTGATCCATTCATCAATAAATGATGGAATATGTATTTCTTTTGGACAACCAATATCCAGAGGCTATTTTTGGACAACAACCTCCAACCAGCCTTAGCTTCCAGTGCTTTTGCAAATAAAATACAATTCGTTATGCCCCATCTCCCCCAAGATTTTAGCACTACCATTTTGTCCCATTGCACCCACAAAAGGACAAAATCATCTTTAGAGCCTTCCCATAGAAACCAACAACACAACCTATGAATAGAGTAAATTATACCCTTAGGTATCCAAGATAAAGGCATCCAATATACTAATATGGCCTCCAGAACTAATTTAATAAGGATCAATTTTCCAGCTCTGGATAACCAACCGAAACTCCAAATCTTTAATATTTTTTCAATCTTTGCTAACAACTATTTCCAGCCTTCCTTCCTGCATGCATTTGGTTTGAGGTGAAATCCTAGATTCTTCAAACCTTCCACAAAAGTGTTGACATGAAATGGAAATTGTGCCTATACACTTCAAGCTTCCGTAGCGGAGAGAGCCAAATAAGAGAGAGTGGATTTTGTTACACTGATTTGCATAAATATGGCCTTTTAAAAGAGACTTAGGGCTTCTTTTATAACAACCAAATGTTGTCTAGAACCATTTCTAAATAGGATAATGTCATCAACAAATAAAATATGGGTAATTGTCAAATCTTCTGCAACCACCACTCCCCTAATTCCCCCCTTCTTTTTGTTGCAATGAGAACCTTGTTGAAGGTTTCTACCATTAGTGGGAATAACAAAGGAGACAATGGGAACCCTTTCCACAACCCACTTTGAGCATGGATAAATGGTGAGGTTGATCCATTAATAAGGACTACAAATGAAACTGAAGTGATACAACTCATAATCTAATTGATAGAAGGAACTTTAAAGCCCAAATGAGTAAGAATCAATGAATAAAAATCTAGTTGAACCTATCAAAGGCTTTTGATAGGTCAATTTTAATTAATTTTCCTTTCATCTTTTTGATTTTGAGACTACGCAGACCTTCTTGGGCAACTCCACTTGCTTCATGAATTTGGCCCCCTTTGAGAAAGCCAAATTGCTCCCTAAATATGTTTTTGGAGAGAATAAGCCTAATCTTGTTAGCAATAATTTTTACGATCACTTTATATATACAGTTGCAGACAAAGATAGGCCTGAAGTCATCAAAATATTGTGGATCATCTATCTTAGGGATAAGGGGGACAAAGGTAGAACTAAATGACGAAGGGGGACAAAGGTAGAACTAAATGACGCTAAAATTCTTCCATTTAGTCGAGAGTTCTCAATCACTCTAAGCATATCAACCCCCAGTATGCCATAAAGATAGAGAAATAATTATATCGGCCAGTCATCAAGACTAGGACTCTTATCTTTCTTCATATTGTGTAGAATGTCTTGAAGCTCACCATCTAAGATAAGATCCATCAAACATTGGTTGTCTTCCTCCTTGGAAAAATGAGGAAAATCTTGGGCCAAAAGGACCACTTCAAAAATTAAAGCTTCTTCAAGGGATTTATAGAGATTGTTGAAATGGATTTTCCCAAGAGAAGCTAATTCCTCAAAGGATGTAGCTTCCCCCCCATCCAGAAAATTTAGGGCCCAGATTGTGTTACTTGTTTTGCACCCCTTTGCAAAATTTTGGAAAAAAATTGTATTCTTGTCTCCACTCTTCAGCCAAATAGCTCTGCTTTTTTTCCTCCAAACATCTTCTCTTTCTTACAAGATTATTCTTTTAGAAGCCTCCAGCTGTAGGATTTTTTGTTTGGACTCCTTGGTCTCATAACCCCCACCCCAACACTTTAGGAACCTCCAACATTGCCAGTTCTCCCTCCATGATTTTAAGTTCTACTTCATCCCTAAGCCTTTTCTAAAGAGACCATTAATGGCATTTTTAACCCCTTTTAAATTCTCAACGCAATGGGCTACAATAGGAAAGTCTTGGTCAGAACTATATTGGATCCAATTTTCTGATACAAGATTGAGAATAGTCTCATCTGCTAGCCAAGAAGCATTTAACTTAAAATGGCTAGCAGGTTTCTAGATACACGCTTTCAATTCCAAGGACACATGATGATGATCAAAGACACTACCAACCCCAATCCATTGTCAAAACAAATGTGTTTTTTATGTCAAATTGCTTCAACCATTAGAAAACGATCAAGGCGCTTAATAAGATTTACATCAATTAGCCTATTCTCTACCTATAGTTGTGTGAATAAATTAGACAGGAGTTTGGGTGTGCACGAGAACCCAAAACTTCAAAGGCACCCATTATGAAGTTAAGCCCCCCCCCCCCCCCGCCCCGACAATCAAATTATCAGTCTTCATGAAGGAATTGCCCATTAATTGGTCCTAGAAAGGAGCATGTTCGTGACAAGTAACATCGATATTAACCATAGTAAGATCCAACCCAAATTCTGAGGAAAAAATGTATGCTCCCAGGACTGAATCAACACCCCAGTAATTATTCACTTTGATAGTTTTTTTGTTAAACTCCATAGCCAAACCCCCAAACCATCCCCTCGCATCTTAGCCAAATAAAAATTACTAGCCTGGGAAGAGAGAATAAAGAACTTAGGAGATATTATCTCCATCACCCAAGGTTTCCTTAAGGAGAATAATGTATGGGCTATCAGAATGAATTAGTCTTCACAAAGCTAGCTTTTTAGATAGGCTAGACAGATCCAAACAATTGAAAGATATAACAATCATGCCAGAAAATTATCATTTAAGGCTTAAGTCACTCTAAGTGCTGCTAAAACTAACTTTTATCTTCCATATACAATGTCCTAACATGCCCTTATCTTAGCCTTGGATATGTGATTTTTCCCTTGCAAGCGACCCCTATGCATGTTCGAGGGTAAAGAGCCAAGACCCCCTACACTTAGAAAGGAGTCCCCTTTAGATGTCCAAGGACATAAGTTGTAGTGGGAGAGGGACTCAAATGGTTCCTTCATATCTGAGGGAAGCATAATTTTGGGGAGGGGCAAGAGGTAATGACAGAAGGACACAAATAGGTTATAGGAGTAGTAGGTAAACAAGAAGAAGGTGAAATGCAAGAGAAGTGTTAGGTACTATAAGGACCAAATCCCATATCCAAATTGTAGAAATAATCGATTAGACAATTAATAGATTGAGGTGAAGAAGGGTTACCCAAAAGGGAGACAACCATGGGAGATGGAGCGTCAACCTCCTGGATATCTTAAGGACCCACATACACTAAATCCACCATACCCGCTCCTGGTGAGCCCATGGTATTCACTATCAATGCCTGTTGAATGGTCTGCTGAAGCTAAGAGGGAGAGACTTTTGACATATTTTACTTATCTCCAAATGATGTCCCCAAATTTTGATCTTCAGGATGGGCCCCTGTGCTTTTTTTACTAGAGGGAGGAAAGGAACAATCACTCATTACATTCCCTTGACAATGTCACCCCCGACACCTGGAGGGGATTCCTTCATAATCAATAAATTGGCGGTGAGGGAAACTCATATAACAGAGATACAGGTCAAGATATAACCCTTTACATGGATCTAATTTAACCAACACCCTAGCCATAGTCATATTTACGATATCCCTGAATGACATATTTGCTTCTAGGAAAACCCTGAATTTGCTTCATATGGCTTTGAACACATCCATCGTCCATAGTTTATGTGGGAGATCGGGTAGTCTAACCAAGACTAGGATATAGTCCATTCGCTTGCAGTAGGAATCGAACAAAGGACTCCAACATTTCAACAACACAAGGGAGGAGTCTATACTCCATTTTTTCTCCAAAACCCACGAAATTATGTCCACTGAGTCAAATCTTAGCATAAGCCAACCACAAACTAGTATGCTTACCTCTAGAACCTTCACTGATGTATTTCCCCATTGCTTATTGATTCAATCACATAGAACTTCCACCGAGAAATTTTGGCTTCTAACTCACACTAATAAAACTAGCTATGCCATATTCATTACTTTGTCAAGTTGAACATCCTCCCCATGGACTAACTGTTGGTTCTCCTTTTTTTCCTTTTCTTCCTTGCAAGGGTTTTTCCTTTCCTTTGTGGCTCGACTCCTTTGTCTTCCCCAATTTTCACCTAGTCTCCTTTAGAATCCTGATGTCATCCAATAACCCCTTCTTAAGTAGATGTTGCGTGGTTTATTCCTCCAGGGTTTTCATCAAGAAACCTCAAAGAAATGGTACCTAAGGGTAAGTCATTCAGAGTCGAACACATCCATTTGAAAAACCCCCAACCTATAAAAACTCTTGTAAACCAACCTCCTATATTTATTCATATCTCATAGACGAAAACCCTTAGGGCTGGAATAGCTCGGTTTTCGACCATCCACTTGAAGATAAACTAGAGCTCAAATCAAACATATAGCGAGGGGGGGGGGGGGACTTGCCCTAGATAAGGGAGGAAGCGTAAATCTGCAGTTCTAGCTGCACTCACTAGTCTAGACCCCAAGAAATCCCCTCGAACCAAGGCATTTGGACACCCATAGGTAGAGACATTAGGGTTGACACCACATCACTCTCCTAAAGCTGAGATGAATTTGAGACCTCCATCGAATAAACACAACTAGAACTCAAGCCTTGTTAGTGCCCATCTGAGATGACACATTAAACGAGGGTGAGGAGAAATCACTAGGGTCAAATTGTAATCTAACAATTCCTCTTCCTCCATAGTAACTGCCAAGAACCATAAAGATAATGTTGAAAATCGTGAGACAAACCAACAGATAACTCTAACCCTGAAAAAATTAGTGAAGAAAAACCTTTTCATTCTATGATTGCCAAAATGCACCAATTGCAAAATAGCCCTGTGCCACAGACCCCTATTTATATTCTTCGTAGTAAAGAAAACTCTTAATATTTTTAATTAGAAATATATTTTATTTATATAAAATTAATATTTTTGTTACTCATCAAAATTATTTTGATTATCAACTAGAGATCAAATCAAACATATAGCGGGGGGGGCTTGCCCTGGATAAGGGAGGAAGCGTAAATCTACAGTCCTAGCTGCACTCACTAATCTAGACCCCAAGAAATCCCGTCGAACCAAGGCATTTGGACACCCATAGGTAGAGACATTAGGGTTGTCACCACATCACTCTCTTGAAGCTGAGATGAATTTGAGACCGCCATCGAATAAACACAAACTAGAACTCAAGCCTTATTAGTGCCCATCTGAGATAACACATTAAACCAGGGTGAGGAGAAATCACTAGGGTCAAAATTGTAATCTATCAATTCCTCTTCCTCCATAGCAACTGCCAAGAACCACAAAGATAATGTTGAAAACCGTGAGACAAACCAACAGATAACTCTAACCCTGAAAAAATTAGTAAAGAAAAACCTTTTCATTCTATGATTGCCAAAATGCACCAATTGCAAAATAGCCCCGTGCCACAGACCCCTATTTATATTCTTTGTAGTAAAAAAAACTCTTAATATTTTTCATTAGAAATATATTTTATTTATATAAAACTAATATTTTTTGTTACTAATCACATTATTTTGATTATCAAGGTTAAAAATCTTTTCGAAATCCTAAAATTAAAATTATATTTTTAATTTAAAATTACTTATAAATCTTTATCTACTTTGGAAGCTTTTAATAAAGTTATTTAGACCTACATTAAAAAAACTCTCATATATATGAGAGAGTTATTTAGACATACAAAAAAAACTCTTATATATATATGAGAGTAGAATTTGAGAAAGTAGGATTTTAATTAAGTGTAAAAAGAATGACAATTTTTTTTAAAATAAACATTTCTCCATGTAGGGTGTTAATGCATCAATACACTCATGAGAGACTCTTACACCAAGATTGGCTCCACCTTCAAGGTTGGATGGATGGGCAATTGGGAACATTTAATGGAACTTATGATACTTGGCCACCAAGAATGGCTACGGTGCATCATTTCAATGTCCCCCTACACAACATAATGAATATTACGACCTTTTGGTATTATTTCGAGACTTGGATGGGTAGATTGGCACTCTTAATGGGGTTATAGTGGATGTGATGGGTACTTGTAATCGGAAAACATCATTTTTTTTGGAGCATAACATGGGTAAGTTACCAATTTCATTTGTGGTTCACTATTTTTTCAAATTATCTTTTTACTGTCTCTTGGAATGCTTCACTTCCTTGTGTTCTATTTCTTCTATCTTTGATCTCTTTAACTATGTGTGAATTTGTTTTTTTTTTCATTATGACAACAATTTCTTGTTTTCTCATTCACAAGTAGTTTGCAACATTCGAGTTGCTTGTCGAGGTTCCACTCTCTTTGTTCTTAGTCTCTGTTCCAACTTGCTTTACTGTTATCACAATGCCAAGGAGGGGGCACTCTTCCTTTGGTGATGGAAGATTGCGACATGCACCAGGCCCCAGGGTAGTGGTAAAGCCTCAACACAGATTCTAGGAACACAGTTCTCAATCAACATGAGAGGAAATTGAAGTTGTAGAGCATGAGACTAGGGTTGATCATCGTTTTCTTTCAGACACATATGTGATAGACAATGTCGCTCAATAGATATTAAACACATGTAATATTAGATCCATGCACACTCAATATATACAGAATGTGGACCTTTATTGGCAAGTAAAAACATTGATGGTGAAGGTTATGGTAGAACATAACAAGGCTCGGAAAGAGATACTTCTTTATATCGATGCTCGGAAAGAGATACTTCTTTATATCGATGCTCTACAATAGTAAGTGAATAAGTTGGATGTCAAAATTTTAGTTATGAACAAGCAACTCGTTAATTTAAACTTCAAAAGTGAAAAGCAAGATACCAGATTACTATGTCAACTCAAATAGACTCTTTCACATATTAAAAATAGTACATTTCACCATTTTTTATTTTAAAATTATTTATAACCCTGAGCGTTTATCAATTAATTTACTTTATTTATCTTTATAACTATCCAGTTTATTATAAACTTAATTTTCATTAGTACAATGTGGGATTCTATAAACTCAAATATTTATGTATAAATATTAAATTAAAAATTAAAATTATACTCATAGTTTCTCTCAATATATAAACCCCTTGCATTTTAATATCAAGCGAGAATTGCTTGGATTCGAGAAACGGTATGTCTACTTCGATAAATAAACATTATTCCTAGAATATTTTCTTTATTATATCACTTTGAATAATGTGCGCTGGCCATCATTTTTTGTTAAAGTTTCGCAATTCCAAAAAAAGTATGGAATGTTGAGTGCATGTATTAGAAATACACGGTATTGTGTCTTGAGAATCAAAGTAATAACAGAAGTATCGGTGACTTATTTCAACGCGTAGACAAATAAACGTATTTAGTGGAATATGGGATTAGGTCCTCATCACTTAGGCATTCGATATAATTAATTAATAGTTTAGCGTATCAAGATTTATTAAAGTATTTGTTTAACTAATTGTTTAAAATAATTGTTCATGGGTTTTGAATTTATAATGAATTTATAGTGAATGGATATATTGTTAACATACTTTTTGTTATAGGTTATTGGTTCAAATTTTATAGGTACTTATTCAAAGAAAAAAGAAAAATATTTTAATTTATCAAAATTTATTAAAATAACAGTTTAGCTAAATAATTTGGTAGAAATTGCAAAAAATTGAGTAACTAATTTTTTTCTCCGTTTAGCAACATAATATTTTGAAATAAATCCTATATAATTTCGCGCACCAGAATTGCTGAAAATTTGGTAAAGTTTATGGCTTAAAAAATGCTCTTAAAAAGAGTAATAAATTTTTTACAAGTATTGAGTGATTCCTTGATGGTAGTGCACTATGTCTATAATCTAGAGTTATTCCTTGATGGTAGTGCACTCCGTAAATAACTTGTCTATAATCTAGAGTTATTATAGATTATGTGGGCCTAAATGGTTAAGAGCATGTATTTCCTCCTAAGAGGTCACAGGTTCAAAACCAGAGGGGGGTAGAGTATGTATGCCTTCGTAGACTTAGCAGTCAAATCGCTGCGCGGAGTGGGTCCCTTGTCCCACAAACAAGGGGGTCTCATACACCAATTTGGTGTCTGGCTTGGCTGTGACCTTAAAAAAAAATGGATGGATAGATAGATGGAGAAATGAACTTATATGAGAGAGTTTATCTAGTAGAATATACTAAAAGAAAGTCTTTTGATTTATCAAGAAATCATGGTACAATTTTGTAATTTATTTATTTTTGATTAGTTTAATTTATAGATATTTAAATGTTAAATTTGATTATTTATATAATATTTCATATAACGATAATAATTTATCTAACTATATTTCATAAGCTCGATAGAATAATAGGATAGTTATTTCATATCACACCAATTATCAATTGT
>APFE030177604.1:109843-139667 GCA_000404065.3 Pinus taeda
TATACAACGAAATGATAAACTTTGACATCTTAAACAACCACGAGCCTGACTCCGATCATAGGCCTTTACTTATAACCCTCAACTTTGTCATGCATAGAGTCCCCATTGAAAACAATACTTACAACCAAAAGAACTTAATATTTGATAAAAATAAAAAGGACCTCTTTCTAAATGAATTAAAAACTAATTTACCTCCTTTATCTAGTATAGATAACATAGAAGACCTATATCATAATTTTACTACAACCCTCTCATATTCTATTAAAAAGTTCTCAATTGAAGTCTCAAACAATAAAAGAAATAGCAAAACCAATCCTTGGTATGACAAGGATTGTAAAAATGTGAGGAGAGCAATTAAGGAAGTTGTTTATGATTCTCTTAAAATGGACAAGATAAGAATATACAAAGCCCTAATTAAAAGGAAAAAGAGGCAGTACATTCATCAAAGACAGGAGTATCTCTTACACCTCTCTAAGGTAGCTCCTAAGAAATTTTGGAGGCAGATTCTAACCAGGAAGACTAAGTATAATAATAAAATTGCTCTTTACGATTGGAATTCTTATCTTAAAAAGCTTTATGAATCTCCTAATGTCACAGACAATTTGGAAACCCTGCTCACAACGAAAGAAGTCTTCTCTTTAGAAGACATTAAGTTTGGGGTTAATCGCCTCGCGAATGGGAAAGCTAAGGACATTGAAGGTTACCAGGCTGAAATCTTAAAAATTGGAGGCCCTGTCCTCATCCCCTACATACACAAGCTTTTCAATCAAGCTGTTAAGCAAGGGTTCCCTAAACCTTGGACTGAGAGCCTCATTATCCCTATTTTTAAAAGTGGAGATACAAAGAACCCCTCTAATTATCGAACAATTATGATTAGCCCTCTCTTAGCCAAATTATATGGTAGTATTCTAGAAAAAAAGTTAAGCATCTGACTTGAAAGTAAAGGTAAGCGGGCTAAAGGCCAAGCAGGTTTCAGAAGGCATCACTCAACAGCAGACCACCTTGTTACACTAAGGATCATTGCGGAGGAATGCCATAATGATAAATCCAATTTATTTTGCTGCTTTGTAGACTTTAGAAAGGCTTTCGATACGGTTCCTAGATATAACCTTTGGAAGAGGTTAGAAGAGCTAAAGGTTCCTCTTGAGTTAAGAGCTGCTGCTATTAGGCTTTACGAGAATGTAATTGCCAAGCTAAAGAACAATGAGGGGTGGTCAAAAGATATTAAGTGTAACATCGGAGTTAAACAAGGTTGCCCCCTCTCCCCTACTCTATTTGGAATTTACATCGATAAGCTCGAAGGTTATTTAGAAGAAGCAGGATGTGGTGGCACAATCTTAGCTGGGATAGTCATTATCCTTCTTCTCTATGCAGACGATATTGTTCTTTTGGCAAGGTGCCCTTCTGATCTTGATAAGCAACTCAAGCTTCTTAAGGATTTCTGCTCTACCATGGGTATGACTGTCAACACAGACAAAACAAAAGTTATGATTATCAAATCTAAGAAGGACACCTGCGCTAATTTTACGTATGACAATAATAACTTGGAGGAAGTGTGTTCTTACAAGTACCTAGGAATTGATATCCATCACAAGCTCAACTGGTACCATAGCATTGAGAAAAGGATCAATGGGGGATGGAAAGCTTATTTTGGTCTTGAAAATAACTGTAAGACAACAAACCTCGTATTGTGGGATAAAAAGAAGTTCCTCTTTGAAACTTTAGTCACTCCTGTTATCTTATATGGCTGTGAAGTTTGGGGCTACAGCATCTCCAGAGAGTCATGGAGGAAGATTGAGCAAATCGAGAAGCGTTTTATAACTTATAACCTAAAAATTAAAAGTAATACACCATATCCTATTCTCCTTATAGAAGCAGGTCTTTCTTCTATTGAGAGCCTTGCTATGCTCAGGTTTCTGATATACAAGCACAAGCTCAATAACATAGACAATCATAGACTTCCTAAGCTAGCTTTAAATTCCAGCCAAAATCACCTAAGGCTTAACCGGGGATGGCATAAGGACACAAAGGCCTGGTTAAACTATTGGGCGATCAATGAGAACGATGTTTTGCAAAACATAAATAACATTAAAGATATTGTGTTACTTCTAAGTTCAAAGAAAAATTATGGTGTGAGAAAGATTTAGCGTCTAAAAGAAAATTAAGTTATTATAAGAAGGTCATCAACCCCACCTTTGAAGATCAAAAGTATCTCTCTATTCTAACTAGCTCAAAAAAGAAAATTAATATAGCAAAGATTAGAACGAATTCTCATGAGCTCCATAGTGAAACTGGCCGCTGGGTAGTTCCTAAAACGCCATGGATAGAAAGGATCTGCCATATTTGTGAGAATAGGAGCATCGAGGATGAAAACCACTTCCTCTTAGAGTGCCCTGCATACAACCACATTAGATCTCAATTTCACAACCTTTGCTACAATACTGACCTTCCTAGCCTTTTACAATGCCAAAATTATAGTGAGCTCGGGAGGCTTCTCTCCAAGCTTTTTGAACATCGGAATAAAATCTTAAATCAGAATAAATAATTTGTCTTTTTAGGTCCGATAGATCATTATTTGGTCTCAGTGGACGTTAACCATCATCATCATCATCATCATCATAAAAATAATAAATTTAAGTCAATATATATTTTTTTAATTAAGTAAGATGAAGGTTATTCTTCGCAAAACTAAGAAAAAGGAAATAATTTGAATACGTAAGGAAAAGATTTGAATTAAAAAATATATGTAACAAGTTTTTATTTATTAAAAATATAAGTTATTTTAATGTATTTGATGAAAATTAAATATTATATATATATTTAGGGAAAGATTATTATAAAGTAGAAGAGGAAGGAAGGAGTGATTTTTTCCATTTATAAAGTAGAAAAAGTAAAGAAAGAATTATATGAAAGGATTAAAAATCAAATTTAGTATTATTGAAAAAATACTTTAAAAAGTAAATTATTCTTTATAAAGTAGGAAAGGTAAAGAATGAATTATATGAAAAAATAAAAAATCAAATTTAGTATTATTGAATAAATATTTAAAAGAGTTTCTACATAAAATATAAAAAGGAAAAGGAATGTATATAGAAAATTTTAAAAGTAAAATAAAATAAGAGTAAGTGTTCCATTCATAGAATTTAAATTATATATATAAAGAGAGGGGAGTGATATAATATTGTAATAATTAAGGTTAATAAATTTAGTGTTGTTTAATAGTGAATTAAAATTTTGTATTTTTATGTTGGAATTTCGTGAAAAAATAATTAATTTAATGAATATTATATAGATAATATATATTTGATGTTTTGTTTGATTTTAGAGAATTATATTATCTCATTTGGTGAAATTGTGTATTTTAAGAATTTCAAAAAAAAAAAATGTACTGGAGAAAATCATCAAGAGAGGAAATCATTGGTAAAGGAGGTGTTTTAATTAATGTTTAGTCTATGTCATGTTAATAGAAGTACTTAAGATAGATACATAAATAAACATATATATTTTTATTAAAAAACTTATAAGATTTAGTAGTTACATTGGACTACAAAATTTAGATTAAAGTAAGAAGTTACACAAATTTGAGTTAATGGTGTAATGATAGAACACAAATCATGGAAATTGTTCATTCCACCAAGTCTAGTCCCCTTAGTTTTATGTCAATGGCTAGCAACACAATTGACTCTACTTTTAACCATTTGCTTCTTCCCTACCTCATTTTCTCCTTTGGCATTGACGTAACTCTCACTAGATCCTTTTGAAATGTTTATTCTTAGTCTTTGATATGAAAATTAAACCTCTCCCTCATTTGAGGGTATAATGCATAGTGTGGGAGAAAGTGTTGCTTATTCTACCTCTCCATTCCACATACTTGACATAACCTTTCTCATCACAAGTTCTTCAATTGTTCCCATCATCATGTTTTGCATCTCAACCTATGTGAGTTGGGTTTTATGCTATATTTGATTTTTTTCAAGTCACTAAAGACCACGGTCCCATCCATCATCATTCCATTCCTCAATGTGTTTCTCCATTGGGATGGTCGAGTCGGGCTTGAGAAAATTATCATTCTCAAGCCAAGGATGTGGTAAACTATTGTGAATCTCTCAAATTTGACATTAGTGTTCATTGTGTTCTCAAACCAAGAGGCTTATTGCTACTATTCTATGTTAGTTATCAAGTGGAACCAAACTCATTGTGGAACCACTCTAGAGTACTCTAGAAGCCCCCGAGATGCACCAACTCGAGGTCCACCATCCCAACTTGACTTTAGATCTACAAGTGAAGTTTGACAAATATAAGATCTTTGTAATACCAAATGAACTTATCGAATTTAGAATTTTTAAAAATGCATTCACTTCATTTTTCCATGTAATAAAAAAGATGCATTCTAACAAGGTTACATTTTACATTAAATGCCACTACCCATAAGAAATTATCATCGATAAAGTAAACTTCTAAGTATGGACACTAGGAGGGGTTGATAATACAAGTTTGAAGCCCCTACTATAACGACTTGGCATGGGGTCAAAACCCAAATATATGTTTGGTTGTTTCATCTTTGTGATACTAGAAAGGGCATTTGGGTTTGTTAGATCTAAGGTATAGCTTAAAGTGTCAACCAAGTAGAAGTTCCTTGAGAATCATGGATCAATGGCTTTGTGTGGCTTAATAAAATCTTGCCACACTACTTGGAGATGAAATAACTAGGTAGAGGGCTCATAGGACACCCTCTATGGAGCTTATTTAACTTAGCATCAAGGATTAACTTAGGTTTAAGCCACCAATATGAACCAATTGGTTTATACCTTTTTTATCCTTTTCAACAATTCCACCTCCAATTTTTCCACCATGCAATAGGGACAAACATCCCAAACTTAAGCAAAGGTTATTAATGACCACCTCCCATACTCTCTATATGATAGGCTTGTTTGATGTGCTTTTTTAAACTCTACTGTCAAGTTATCACATTGGTTCCATTTGTGCATGCATTCATTAAATAGATCTTTAGATTTTACAATACCTCTTCTGAATGTACACATAGCCAATAACCAAGGGGTGTCTAGAAAATATTTTCCTTTATATTATACTAGAATTTATCATTAGATGTAGCTATCATTGAATGAAAGACCCATCTGAAGTGGTCACCTTTACAAGAAAAGTAATGCTCAATAACTTCCCAAGCTTTCCAAATACATTGAATTACAAAAGATGCCCTAGATTTGCACTTTAGACAACATTAATAATAGAGTTTGGAAATTGACATTCCTTTACCATTTTTACCTAATAGTGCCCCTTGTGAGACATAGTTAGGAGAGAAAATTCTCCAACTTTCCTACCCATCCAAAATCTAAATCACCCATTTTGCATGCAACACTTTAGTTTGGCAACATGACCCAATCATACCTGGCATACCATCCCATTCATTAAGATTACAACAAAACCCCCAACGAACACAACACAAACCTTTTTTTCCTATAAGTTGACTTAGAGAAAATATTAAAGGAGTTTCTCTATCCTTTGATGTATCTCAACAAATGAGACCCAACATGACCAATAATACACTTTGGTAGTGGTGAGCACCTTAGAGAAAACTAGGATCTATTTAATAACCATAAATCTTTTAAAATCCACTCATCAATTTTATTTGTCATTCAATACAACATCACCTTACCAATGCTAGATCCAAGACTTACATTGACCAACCAATCATAAATATTTTCCAAAGCTAGCTTATAACATTACATTTTTGCCATTCAACATTTCCCAAAGTTTCATAAAGATCTAAATATAGTTCATGATATTATTTGCCAATTCTTCTCCCTCTAAGATAGCAAGAAAATGGTCATCACTAAAATTCCCATTAATCATGTGTTTAATGTTAGGCCCCATGAAGGGAACACTTCTAATGCATCTTCGAGTAGTCTAATGGTAGAGGAAGTCGCCTAGGGCCTATATGGAAACACATATAAGATCAGGGCCAAAGGGAAACCTTTCCTAATTAACCTTTAACATGCCAACTTCCTCATTTTAGCTTGATTAACAAAACATGTAGATTGAAGCATATGAAAATAAAGTTTTTATGCCTTAAACAAAAAATTGTCAATGCTTAGAAATTGTAGTATGGCTAGAATGAAACTCCATTCATTGTAGTTGTAAGCTTTCTCAATGTCAAGATTGATGAAAAAACCCTTTCATTTTAGTTCTCAAGCCCATTCCATACCCTTCTAAATAACCACCACATTGTCAAGGATAATCCATCCTTTGATAAACCTTGTTTCCTTCAGCCTAATTCTTAGTGCTAAGTTATATTAACACCATGAGGCTTGAGCTTTAATCGATGTCTTGTTGGAAACATTGAGAAGAGTGAATGGCATCCAAATAGTATTTGGTTATGAAGTCCCTATCTTGGGATATATGATAAAGCCTTTTTCTTGAGAAACCTTAGTGAATTTTTCCAAACAAAACCCTCATCAAGTCAGGGCCAAGAAATCCCATGTGGCTTTAAAAAAAGCACACAAGAAATTTCCCAACTAGGAAGTTTCATTAACCATTTCCATCGAAGCTTTTGTCATTTCCAACAAAGTCAATTCATGGTCACATATTCTTCCTTGTTCCATGTAAACTTTCCAAGGTACAAGATAAATGAACATGAGATTCAAATATGATATGATAATGTGCAACAAATTCATGCTTAATGTCTCTTAGTTGGTTACCCTTCCTAGCAACATCTTTAGGTCTCTAACATTTTCAAAAGCCAACTTTATAGCAAGAAATTTGAAAATGGATTGAGTGAACTTTTCCTCAATTTTACGCAAATGAAGTTGAGAATGAATTTGGGCATCATTAACTTGAGAAATATCATCCACCTTATGGAAGTGCATAATATTGGCCACTATGATTGCTAAGCTTCATCATATGGAGATAATTGAAGCTATTGAAGGACTACTTCAAAATATTATTTTGTTTCTTTGTGGCATGAGTGTCACACCACTTATTTTTTTTACCGAACTCTCATAAGAATGTCATAATTTGGTCTATGACATAGTTCCACTATTCAATTTATTCAGAATCTTCCCATGGTCTTGGTAATAGGTTCCAAATCCACATAATGACTTGGACACATGATGGGCATTGCGATTTGGAGATATTACACAAGTATCTAGACTTTGGTAATCTCATCCTGGCCACTCCCTAAGAAATCGAGGACATGATGTGCTAATAGTTAGAAAGAGTAACTACCTTAGTACTTTGCACTTGTTTAACTTCTTTATAGACGAGAAATAAAATTTTACACTTTGATGGTATGGCTTATACCAAGCCAATATATTTCATAACACTCAAAGTTGACCCTAAATGTATACCAAGTGAATCACATCTCAAATGTGTTTACTTTCTAGTACTTATTGAGGTTGTAGGGGCTAACTCTAGTCTTAAGGTCAATCCAATTCATGCATTCTTTTTAGGGAATGCATATAAGGTTAACTCCAATTTTACTATCATAAGAATCCACATTGTCAAAATCACGACATAGTAGTTGCAATATGCCTATAAGGGGTTTTCAAATAACTAATACCACACAACTATTTGCTCTTTTGCTTTATTAGGGGTATATAATATGGGAAGGCCAAAGACCTTGCCATCAAGGTTAAGAAGTAGCCACAACAATTTATTAAATGAGTCAAATTTATGGTTGATTATGCAAGCTGATAACTTAGGCAATATAAAGTGTTCAACCACCCTTTCCCTTCCCCATACAAAATATAAAATATAGTTGCACTAGAGAAAATACAGTTATAGGCATTGTTTGATGTATAACCAATCACTTTCACCTCTTATAAACACATTTTGCTCAATTTTGAAACTATCGAGTGAACTCTATGAACCATGGTCTTCCTCACTTGCTCTGTAAGGCCTCTTGATTCCATGATACAACCTTCATTGAGAACTTTGAACAAAGATTCCATCTACTCCCCATCCTTACCACTTAACCTCTATTAAGAGTTTGGAGTCACAATTTAATTTCTCCTACATTGCATGCATTACAAAAGGATATTTTTTCTTAGGTCTTCATTTTTCATCTTTAGCATTGTCAATGCCCTCCCTTTCTAGATTTTGAGGAGGGAATTGGGCCCTTCAAAAGCCATGAGGAGCTAATGATGGGCTTTTTACTTGCGTCTACACATGCATGATTGAATGTAGTTGACCTAGAAATGATTAAGTTCTTTGGTGAAGCATTAGGAGCCACATTGCCTTTGTTGCAAATTTTCACCACTTGAATCCATTATCTACCATAAATGGAGGCCAAATAATTTTAAGTTTGAAATGTAAGAATTGTATATGATGGGCTATAAGAGGAGTTAACCTTGACCTAGAAGGGGAAATCCCTAATCACATTGTCAATATTTTGACCATATAAAAACATATTCAATGTTGATATACTTGATTGCTTAATGATTGACTTTTAGTTCAAATTTGATAAAACTCCACTCACAAAAGTTTTGGGATAGGTTGACATGATTACAAACACAATTTTAAGGGTGATAGTTAAAAAAATGTTAGGGCTTATGGCATATAAATCATCCATAGGGTGCTAAATGCACACAAGGTCTTAGTATTACATATGAAAGTATGAGAACTTGCCCTAGATGAGAGAATAGAGTTGAGCAATGTCATTGACTAAAGAAGTCCCATGCAGGGAAGCACATGACCACTTCAAAGGCATGATTTTCTTCTTTGAAATAGAATTAGAAACTTCCCTTTGTTAGGATCCCACCAATTATAAAATCCAATCATATCGCTCCCAAGCCTCTATGATGGACTTAGGGGAAACTCTATTATGAAATAGCCCAAGGTTCGACACCTTCAACTTTCACATAGAACAACATATTCACTAACATGAATTTCAATAAATATTTTTTTAGAAGGAATCTTAGTACCCTGTGATAGACTTTTAAAGCAATTTTACAAGGTACGTTCAACTTGGTTTCAACAAAATCCTTAAAGAGTGATATTAGGGATGGGGCAATAATTTGATCACGTAAACCTTAACTAGATGAGGACGTGTCAACATTCCATAGGAAAGTATGAGAACTCAACCTTGATGGACAAAATATAGTTGAGTAATGTTATTAATTGAGAAAGTCCCAACTACAGTGATGCATAAACAACTTAGAGGCATGATTCTCTTCTTTGAAAGAGAATTGGAAAAATTCCTTTATACACATCCAATTGTATGACTTCCAAGCTTCTTTAACCCAAGTCCTATTTATAGACTTCGGGAGAACTCAACTACAAAATATCCTAAAAAGTTTAACACCTTAGCTTCTAATGTCAAACAACATATGCATTAATATAAATTTCAACAATTTTTTTTAATAAAAAATAATATCTTTACTTTATAATATACTTTTTTAAAACAAATTTACTAGAACTTTCTCTTACATTACTACAAATACCAAAATTAAAATATCTAACAAATACCAAAATTAAAATATCTAACTTGGCACAACCATTTAATTGCATTTTATAATAACCTAACAAAGGCCCACATTAATTAATCACAATAATAAAAATGATCAAGTTGATATATAATGCCAATTAGGAAGTCAATAAATGATGTTAGGACGCTCAATCTTCTTGTAGCACTTTGTTTCTCTACCCTTACACTCATTATTAAAGCATAATAGATATAGAAAAAAACACTAATTGGTAGGGCAAATCTAGCACTTTCATAGGCCATAATACCTCCAAAATAGACACAATAAATACACTTGAGGGAGTGTACAATTTGTTATCGTCTTAGCGAACATGTCATCGTGGTCAGCACATCACAATGAGTTGGATGTTGGCCCGAGTTCAGCAAAATCCGATAACCAAAAAAATCATAATGTAAATTTATAATCCCCATAAGTAAATCCCGTAACCAAAGTTCTAGTTGAAAAATTCAAAATAAAGTAGTTTTAAAATAAAGTAAATTTTTTTTATGGGAGGGATAGTTGTATAGTTTAAAATTGTGAGTGTAATTATTGTAAATTTGAATTGAGAACGGGAAAAGGGGCCGCAAACAGTGTAAAATTATTTATAGTATTGACTGGTACGGGACTTTTACTTTCTGTCAACCGACGGTAACCAGCTTTGATTTGTTCATACAAGGCAGCTTTATTTCGAAACATTTTTGTCTTAATGAATGGCAGCTGCTGTCTGTCACCTGGATTTTTTCTACTTACAGAAAGACTAAACACAATTTATCATGCTTTACAGTGGTTGAACGTGTGCAGGCTTCTTTAACCGGACGGACGCCAGCACTTTCATAAATATTTCGAAGTTATTGGCCTGAATTCCAATTTTCGTTTCAGCCATAATGGTGTGAAGCTGAGGGAGGGAGCACGAGGGTTTTAGAGTGAATTCGAGCGAGAAAGGCGCACGGAATCGCCCTAATTCCGCGGGAAACGTTGAGGTTTTGAGAATTTGAGGCGTTGTGGTATGCGGTGTGTTTTTGACTTCTTTTTTTTTTTCTGCAGAGGAGTTAATTTGAGAGGTTGTTATTGTTTCAGTTACCGCCAGTAAGAAAAAGAGCTAACTTGAGCAGCTTTCGGATTGTTTATGCTAAAAACTAGGTAAGTTCTTCCAAAATCGAGCTTTTGCCGAACAATAACCGTGCATATATGGCTGGAAACCGAGGGAGGCGCGAATCGTTTCTCAGCTGGCGAAATTCTGCTGATAAGAGCTCGAAATTTCATCAGATGATAAAGGAATGCTTAAGATTGTCGAGTTTGTTTTAGGTTTCCGCTGAACAATGGAGTTCAGTGGACGGCACAAGCTTCGGCTTTGAGCTTTTCCTCTTAATTATGGAGTAATGATTAAGCGAGGTCCGAGGTCTGGAGAAAATTGATTTAAAGACTGCAGAGCGAGCTCAAATATGGAGTCGTGATTAAGTTTTGAGTTCGTATTAAGCGAATCCTTTGAATGGCGAGGGAGAAGGGAAGCATAGAGGAGTTTATCCGCGGAGGAGGAAAGGTTCGGAAGAGAGGATGCTCTTCATCGTCTTCGTCTTCTTCCGTACTGCACAATGTGAAGCTGAAGCGAGCGATTATGGTGAGGAAACGAGGGGGATCGAGCACGCCCGTTCCGACATGGAAGATGTCATCCGAGACGCCGCCTGCCATGGTATCTTCCCCCCGTCAGCCTTCCCTTGTTGGGGTTCAGGGTAATAGAGTTGCTGTTTCTGCGAGGAAACTAGCCGCTACTCTATGGGAGCTTCAGGAAATTCCATCTTTGGCTGCAAAGGGGGATATGCACGATAAAAAGGTTAAGAAAAGCTCGAGGAACAGTGAGTATCACAAAGAAAAGAATACAAGCCGCGAGAGAACGCCATTGCAGTCTCATTATTTGCCTCCCCATTTGTCTGATCCATCCCACAGTCCAAGCTCTTCGGTAAACATTTTTTCCACAATTTTGTTATAGATGGCTAGATTGCGTGTAAAATTTGTCAAAGTAGCCTAGATTTAGTTAGAAAATTTATTATAAGGCACTCTTCTGATCTCATGTTAGAGCTTATTACTATCTCATTTAATTTCCACCGTCAATTTTTAACAAGTTTAGCTAGATCACCCACAAAACTCTCTGTTCTTGATTTTAGATGTTTTTCCCATTATCTTTGGATCTGCATAGCTTTGGTTCGTATTTAACATTTCTGGTTTATCTTTTGGTGAACTCTGGATCCCTAAATGTTCAGATTTTCTTATTCGATTCATTTTATGGCTCTGCACCTACATGATATTATATTTTTGACTGGTTTGAATCTAAAAGTCTTTTATATGTAAGTGTCTATTTTAATTTCTTCCTTAAGATCTTTCTTGTCTGATGCCAGACGTTTTCACAGCTGGTAAGTAACCATGTCGCTTCATTTTATGGCATTTTGTGATTATTTCATGGCTCCAGACATTCTTAGCTGGTAATTTTCCCTTTTGCCTCTTTTCTTTAACGATTATAAGTATTTTGCAGTTTCAAATTTCTTGTGATTTTCCCCCTTTTTTAAGCTGTAAGGAATGTTTAGAAAATGCTTCTTAAGTAACCATTGCGTTTCCATTTTATGGCATTTTGTAATTATTTCATGGCTTCAGACATTCTTAGCTGGTAATTAACATTTTTGTCTCTTTTCTTTAGCGATTACGAGTATGCAGTTTCAATTCTTTTTTGATTTTCCCCCTTTTTTAAGCTGCAAGGAATGTTTAGAAACTGCTTTCTTTATACTCAAAAGAAGCATCATAGCTGGGCCAAAGAGATCGTGACAAAGGGGTGCTCCTCCTTGTCAAAATGACTCAGTACTTGCAACTGGCCCAAAATAATTAGTGGTGCCTACAGGGTAATTGAACTTTGGTGGGTGGGATGATTTGCCTCCCTCTCCGCGGCTAAACCGCTACTCCATGGTAGTTTTTATTTTATTTTTAATGACACAAAAAATTTCTAAATATTTTTGAAAACAATATATATGAAGCTTTCTAAAGCTCTGACAAACCTACAACAGAATCTAGTTTCCCCAACACCGGAGCTCTATGTTTGATTGAGTCATTAAGATTCTCACAGAACCATGAAACTTCTCATCTACTGGAATTGGCCTCACATATTCCAGAGGTTCTATCGTTGATTTCTTGCGTCTCTTTTTCTTCGGATTAAGTCCTGATTGAAAGAGTGACAGCTATGGGCTTGGTTTTAATCCCATGTTTCTCCCTCTGGGCTCTCAGTGCTGCTTACCTCCTTCCTCATGACTGTTACTCTGCATGTCCTGACCTTGTGGAGTAGGGAAGCTGAAGGGATTTTAAGTTAGCATTGAATTCAATTGATTTGAACATAAACTTATGAATGCAATGTTGAGAAATAATTACTCCTGAAAACAATTTTTTCTGCTTTATTCTTGGTGCTTCTTACAGTAACTTTTGGCTACAGATGGTAGATCGGTCTGGGACAGGCAGCCTCAGGAGGCAAATAGCAATGTTGACACAGAAACATGGCTCTCTTAGAAAAAATGGTGGATCTTTTCAGCCTTTACGATCTCCAAGCAATGGGAGCTCCATGGAGGTAAGAATGGACTTCATCACCGATTCTTATGAAAAGCTAAAACTGGTCTAATGGATAAAGATTAGGCCAAAATCCAGGGGATAGACAGAGGTTCTTGTAAAACTGGTTTGAGAAACCATGAAACAAGTACTTCCAAGTGATTGATTGTCGGCACTCTTTCTGATCTAATATGATGTAACAGTCTATTATTCATATCATAATATTTCAATGATCGCTATGATTTTCCACTAAATCTTGATGGTTTCGATAACTTGTTTATATGAATTTATCGCATGACAAGTAAGATTTTAGTCCTGAAATTTCCTTGGATTTTTCTGTTCCTACAGACTTTAGAAACTTTTCATAAAATGGCTTTTTCTAACCTTTTGTTAACTGAGATGTTGTTGGAAAAATGTGTAAACTAATTCTAAACCTTTTCATGGCCTGCAGATCGAACCTCGTGATCGAGCTTTTACTCCCACAAGCTCTATGCTGGGTTTAAGGGTCAAGTCAGGGGATTCACGTTACAATCCCACAACTTCTACTGAATTACTGAAGATTCTGAACCGTATCTGGAGCCTAGAAGAGCAGCATTCATCCAGTTTGTCTTTGGTATCTGCCTTACGATCCGAATTGGATCATGCACGTGGTCGCGTCCAAGAACTAATGCAAGAACAGAAAGTGGACCGCCAACAAATTGATAGCTTGATGAAAAGAGTTGGAGAAGAAAAGACAATTTGGAGAAGCAAAGAACAAGAGAAAATTAGAGCTGCCGTTCAATCAGCCAGAGATGAGCTTGAAGATGAAAGGAAGTTACGCAGGAGGCTGGAGAGTCTGAACAAAAAGCTTGCAAGAGAGCTGGAAGAGACAAAGGTCTCGCTTGCAAAGGCATTCCAAGATTTTGAAAGGGAGCGAAAAGCCCGAGAATTAATGGAAGAAGTTTGTGATGAATTGGCAAGGGAAATTGGGGAAGACAAGGCGGAGGTGGAGGAGCTCAAGCGTGAGTCTGCCAAGGTTTGGGAAGAAGTTGAAGAAGAGAGAAAAATGCTACAGATGGCCGAGGTTTGGAGGGAAGAAAGAGTTCAGATGAAACTAGCAGAAGCTCGGCTTGAGCTTGAAGAGAAAAATGCTACTCTAGACAAGTTAAGAAATGAGCTCGAGGCATTTTTGAGAGCCAAAAGGGCAAATGATGTGAGGAATGAGGTACGGAACCGGATAGATGCAAGGGAAGCAGAGGTTCAACGAGAGTCAATGCACTTGAATGAGGCTAAAAGTGCACCTCAGGAAATGGATGATGAAGATTCAGCTGACAGTGATCTACATTCAATTGAACTGAACAGGGAAACATTGGAGGATAATACTAAGGGCTATAAGTGGAGTTATGCTCCTGGTGGGAGGGCAGAAGAAACAAAGGGCCGAAGATCAGATCAGAGGGCAACCTTGGAAGAAGAAATAAAAGGTCGAAGATCTGGTGACCAAAGGCTTCAGAGTGAAGATCAGGTAGGAAGTATGAAATCATGGCATGGGAGCAAAGCACACCTATTGGACAGGCTAAAGGGAAACAACAATTCTGACAGAGAGAGGATGGCAGAGGGAAATGAGTGGGATTTTACAAGTAATTCTCAGTGGATTGAGAGAAATATTGGATCATGGGATGATGGCCGAGATCATGGAAGGTCGTCAGAGAATGCTACTGAGAATCTTGCCAGAGGCGAGATTCTGTTTCAGTCTGAATTCAATAGTTCAAAGCAGGATCCAGATTACAAGGCAAGGAGGTTCAGGTCTGGTGGTAGTGGCAGAGACCATCTCATTGGTTCTGCCTTAGCAGCTGACATTGGCTCTGCCAGCCCAACACGACAATGGGGTGTTCAGTGGCCACCTACAGATCCTGGAAGTGCAAGGGTTGGAAGATCAAAAGGTGGTGCAGATTGGGCCAAGGGCTCACAGGAGAATACTTTGAAGGCAAAACTATTGGAAGCCCGTTTGGAAGGCCAGCATACTCGCTCAGGGAGCTTAAAAGTCTATGAGTATCAGTAGGCTGAAAAAATACAGGAACTTAAGGATAAAAGAGCTGTGGTTGGGGAATATCTTCATCTCTTGACCTTGTTTTAAATCTATTTATTTTGATAGTGTACTAGGAGAACTTATTGAAACTCGTTAGTGAACATAACTCTTCTGGATTAAATCTCCTCCATCTGAATAGCGGCCTTTCTGATTGGGCTTGCCAGCCTGCCATTTGATCTTTTAATTTGTCCTTGTGACTGTTGGGCATCTACAGCACAATGAAGGCTGTGAATAACTCGGATCCAAGCCAGAGATCATAATATAGCACTTTATCATCTCTCTTTCTTTGTAAGGCTATGGAACATGTTGCTCGACTTTCTTGGAAATGTTCCCATTCCCAAATACTGTGGCGGAATTTTGAACCAGAGAGGTTGGTATGCATCAGCGTATTTTTCACCTTCTGTTGTACATTAATTACTTATTTTCCAATGAAAAAACTTATAACTCCATTTTGATACGAAGCTGTGACATGAGATTTTCCCAATTTATTCGAAAATTGCTCTGTTTCAATGAATTTATACCATAACTTGGCGTTTCTTGTTCACTGCAAAAAAATACACATTGCTCGGTAAACTACTCGAGTTTTCGTGGCATCTAAAGAGAATTCACCATGTCGTGCTCTCTACCATTGTCGAGGCTATGTAACCGGTCAAGGTATGCTGGTGCTATTGGCTCAACATATGGTATTTGTTGCACTAGATATAGCTACAGAGTGGAAAATATTCTTTAAAACGTCTTCATACAGCGGTGGCCACAATTTCTCCCTTGCATTAAATCCATTTTTCATTTACATTAACTAATTTTACTTAAATAATCTAAATATGGTTTCACTTTAGGATTAAAGGGAATCCTTGTGGAAGTTGGCCTTCCTTTTGGTCCAAGTCATCTCAATCGATTCCCGGTGTGGTTTGCATCACAGTTATGTGAACTTGGCACTGGATTTGTGTTCACAAAAGTCAATTTTGGCACCCAACATTGATTCCCTTGAGCTTGTGTGCATCGCAACAATAAAACTTGCAAGTTTTGCATTGCAAGAAAAGGTAACTATGCCGTGGTTGAGATTTTCCCGTCGCTATGTTACACAGTGCTATGGTTGAGATTTTCCCGTGGCTATGTTACACAGTGCTGTGGTTGAGATTTTCCCGTCGCTAAGTTAAAGATTCGGGTTGGGTTCAAACATCGACGGGCTTAGAGCCGTGTTCAAAACGAAAGGAAAAACCAATAAAGAAAAAGACAACAAAATTCTACCATACTTTGGATATAGGTCAAAATTCAACATACTTTTCTTTCAAGGCAAGCGGACACAATGGGACCACACAACATTCTTGGGAACATGAAGGTCTATTCTTGACAATCCATGCAAGTGGAGCTCTTTTACTGAGAAGTCGTAGACACTCAACAACTTTAGCATCATTATCTTCAACCTTGTTCACAATTTCGGCTTCACTTGTGTGTTGGTATACGCAATTCAACTCCTAATTGGAACAAATCCTTGAGGTCCACTATTATGTTAACACCATATTGATCTTATTATGTTAACACCATATTGATCTTGTGATGTTACTGCAAAATATTTTTTTTCATTATTTTGAGTTCTGGATGGGTTTGATTTGAAACACACTTGAGTATTTCATGTCATTTGGTTGAGTTCATTTCAAACTTTCTTTCTGTCTCTAAGCATTTTAATTTCTTACGTCATTTTATTCAACAATTAAATAATGTAGACAATTTGAAATGGGTGTAAGTATTGAATCTTTTGTCACTTTGAACATTGGGTTTAATTTAAAACATCATCTAAGTATAGTCATAACCCATGTAGCCAACATATCATTAGATCAATATCATACCTCTTACACTTATGACTAGTCGTGAGATAAAGCAAAGAAGCATCACATTGATCTATATCATAATACTCACATGCCATAAGGGTGCTTAGATCAATATCATACCTCTTACACTTATGACTAGTCGTGAGATAAAACAAAGAAGCATCACATTGATCTATATCATAATACTCACATGCCATAAGGGTGCGAGCTGGGAAAATAAATGAACCATGGATAAGTTTTTCTATTGTGAGAAGGGAAAAAGGATGAAAAGGGAGAACAAAACTTTTCCTACACTTGCATCCTGAATATGGAGTAATTGATGATCAATTTCAGGAACAATTGCCCAATAGCTATCTTGGGCATGCAACTCTTCATTGATTTCCTTAGGGACATGCTGGGAGTGGTGTGAGGAGGAAGATGGTTGGAGGACAAGATCTCCACAGCGAAACTACTTGTCACAACAATCAAGTTCAAAAAGGTCGACCAATGTTGGCTTATCATGACCAGGATTTATAGGACCTGGATGTGACTGAGGAATAACATCAATGAAAAGCGAAGGTGTTTCAAATAAATCAATAATCATATATTGCTAATCATCATGTGAAGTGCAAGGTAGAATGAAGTCATCTCGAACATCATCATCTGTGTCATAATTTACATCCTTATCAAAACAATAGCCATTCATACCCCACTTCCCTTTCTACACATGTAGAAACTCATCAATGCTAATCTTCAAGGAAGTCATGGGATTACCCTTTTCAATGTCTTCAAAAATTGTATCATAAAACATAATATTAATCAAAAGGATGGAACTTTCCTCCACTTGACTTATCAACGCATCATTTTCGACATGATTCTCCTTAATACCACCATGCTCCTCTTTCGGATCATCTTCAAGGTCGCTTCAATGTGTTCATCTTGATGATCCAAAAGGGACTCTTCTTATTGCTCATGGTATTCTTTTTCATCCCAACCCTGATTTTCTTCATCAACAAAATGACTAGGATTTTCTTCAGTATGCCCTACTTGAAAATTAAGGGTGATGTTCTACTTTGGATGACAATGATTTGCTTCCTCAACTTTTACTTCTTCAGAGGGATGAAGTAGGCATTCCATTTGGATGGATATGGCCAAATATTGAAGGGAATCTTCACCACTTTGAAACATTGGCCCCCAATACTTAAGAAAATTTTCAATAAATACCATAATAGAGGGAATGTTCCTAGGTCCACATGAATATTTAACCCATTCCTGTTGATCAATCCCAAGAGAGTTAATGAATAACCTAACGAGAGTATCCTCATGAATCATATTGATCTTTGAAGCATATTTGATGAATTTCTCTATGTGATTAATTGCTGAAGAGGTATCATCATCAAATGTTGGAACATTTATCATAGAATTTGTATCACAATGATTTGGATATCTAAGAATATCCTTGACATCTAAAGCATGGTAAATCTCATGCTGATCCCAAGGAACCATTGCCTTGAGTCTTGCATAAGAACCAAATGAGGAGTCACCAAGGTAAATTCAAAATGCCTTAACAGATGCTTGCTTCACCCTACAAGCATTGAAACTTGAGGCTCAATGAAGAACTAGGGCTTTTTTCTTCCAATGGAGTTGCCAGACGAGTAGATTTATCCTTGTCTATGGCATAAGATCAATCAAGAAAATGAAGCATAAACTTCAAATTACGAGGAGGTTGACTCAAATCATCCCCAACAACGTCACCAAAAATGTTGCCTCAAAATCTAGTAGGTCTTGTGAGATGCCTCACAAGACAAAATCTAGACTAAGACACAACAATGAGGTAGATGCCATTGTCACCTCAACACTCCACCCCCTGCTCTTTAGTGGAATTTCACCACATGAGAGGTTTCCCAGTGTAGGTCCCCTAATTGGTATTTTAGGTCAAAAGATCAAGGTGACACTAGAAACAAGGCTCAATTATTTGTGATAGGGAATAATGCAGATATGAAGAGGTCCATAAGGTAATACTTTTAGCCTAGGGTTTTAAATATGCTAATAAAAATAACACCATTAGGCATAGAAGAGGAAAGAAAAGGTTTGGTTGAAAGGTATGATCAACAACAAGAGAAACAAACCTTCAAATGACCCTTAATTGAAGCCTAAATGCAAAATTAGGTTTTCTCATGCCCTAGAATTGCATATGGTTGGGGGTACTATGGGATGTATATCAACTCCTCAAGTCATAAAAATGCCCAATGCTTTTCCAAAGGTGGGAAACATTGCGTCTACTAAGTCATCACACTCTTTAGAATGTAATGTATGACCCGGGCATCATGCGGAGTAGGGCACCCTTAAGGCCTCTATTGCTCTAACCCACCTACAAAATCCAAATCAAACTCAAGTGAAAGCAACCTTTCATTAGAAACTAAGATCATAAATGCATCTAAGTGGACCATGCTTAAGTGTTAAGGGCATATGAATACTTCAAACTGAGATCATCTTCAAATATATAACTAGACCAAGTCCCATAATGTTGTTCCCTACCTTTGTAGGGGTGGCTAAGTAGTCAACCTTATTAGGTGCTTCCAGCCCCCAAGGGGAGGTGGCATTTCCAAGGTTAACCCTTTAATCAATATGTGTTGGTGTAAGTGGCAAATGGAGGGGAAAGACTTCATGTCCAAGTGCCATGGTCAAGGGACCAACTAGGGGAGTCCACATCTTGAGTGTATAGATTTAATGGAGGGACAATTGTGGATGCATGAGTTACCCTTCTCAACCCACATTTTCCACCCCTCTGGTGCACCTTCTACTTATTTTTGATAATGCATTGTATTTTGTTGCATAACTCAAGGATGAAAGATTTCTCTTTATGATATAGCATTTAATTTACCCCTTAGGGTGAGGAAATTTCTCGCTCATCGGGGTTGGGACTTGCAAGGGTTCCTTTGATGAGATAAAACATCAAGTGCTCAGGAATTGGGTAATGGTTAATGAGGAGGGTATAGATCATGCTAGGATTTTTTCCCACGCACTATTTTATGTCTCGACCATCTTTGGCATTTTGAATTTTCTTTTTCTTTCATTTTTTCCCATGTTATGCATTTCCATTCTTTTAGTTACATCAACCTCGAGGGAAATGTTTTATGGCACTACTCAAGGATGTGGATAAGAGAGTTCCAAATCCCATTGAACCATTGGAAATTAAACCCAAAAATGGAGATTGTATGAAGGGATAATAATGTGATATGGAAAATGTTAAGTACGAGAAAGGGAGAATGGATACGCTATTTAAATCAAGGTCTTCCAAGTAGTGCCCCTCTTATAACTCTAAGTCCTTAGGGGACCTTCCACTAGACTAGGGCTAAATATTAACCCCCCTAGTAATGCGAGAACAAATTTACAATCAAGATTAGTCCTAGATCACCCATTTATCCATACTAAATGCTCAAAACATTTAAGTAAAAAACCATTGATTGCAAAATGATCAAAGTCCCTGTTGAGTGGTAGCCCACTTTCATCCAAGAGGAATGTGGGATGATGAGATGTGTAATGAGTGGTGTAGGTGATGGAGGAGCTGGCATATCATCATCATCAAGCAAATGTGTAGGGCTGCTGGCCGATTGGTCGTCCAAAATAGGAGATTTTTTTTCTCTTAGGGGGTTACCCATTTTGATGAGTAACAAGAGCCAAAGGTTCCAAGGTTCTCTTAGTGAATACGTTAATCCTATCACCATAACTAGGAAAAGGCCCAAGGTTGTCACTTTACATTTGGGGTTAGAAATGCCATTGTTTTGTTGTTTAGATGTTTAAATAAGGCCTTTTGAGAAAATCATCCTAATTCTATTAGCTTTGAATTTGACATCATTTTGTAGACATTAGGGGAATTTTGAGGTAAAAAATGGGCGTAAAAATGAAAATTGTACTAACAAAATCAACTTTAAAAGAACCCATAGGATATAAGATGATGATGTCATCCCCAAGGGTAAATATTTTTGGAGGGAAAAGAAGAAAACTACATTTTTTAATTGTATTTTCAAATTATATCTTTCTAGGTTTACTCAAATTTCATGTTTGTACACTTGTTAGATACAAAATTAGAGTCTACATCCAACGAATACCCACTTTGCAAGCTTTTGAGTAGATCCACGTTGAGAAGAATTTAAAATGCATGTAAAAGTATGTTTGAAACACGTTTTTTCCACGTATTTTGAATTTATTTTGGTGCAGATTTACTCAAAAGCATGCAAAGTGGGTACTTGTTGGATTCATAATCTAAGTACACATCCAATGAGTATATAGATACAAAATGAGTAAACCTATAAGGAGATAATTCAAAAATACAAAAAGGTAGGTTTCTTTGATTTTTTTTTATAACTCTTATTTTATTATTTTCCATAGGAGGCCCTGTTATCGCTCAAATTAGCAGGTGTCTTAGGAGGGGATCCTATAGAACAACTACTAGGTTAAGGGGCAACAATCGAGTGATAGCCCACTGTCACCTTAGCTAAGGCTCCCTGCTCTTTACAGACTTTCACTGATGGGAGGATACTTGGTATAGGAAGAACCACAATGATGAATATGTTACTAGAAAGGGGAAAGGCGATTCCTAAGGTCTATTCACAAGAGGGGCTAAAATCTATAACTTTCTTGCTTAACAAGCAAGGTGATGGGATCTCTAGGAAGGGCTAAGGGGGATTTTGAGGTTAGGGTTTGAGAATATGTCTTATCAAGGAAGCCCCTAGGCTCAAAAGGCCTTATGAATGATTAGCTTCTAAGTGATATTTGTGGAACTGGATTCAACCAGTTGCGAGACCACAAAGGGCCAAGTGGACCCAAAATTAGGTCAAGGATATGGAGTTGATCACCCAATGATGTACTTGAACTAATTAGGGAAGGGAAGAGGATCAAATAAATAATTTTCTTTTGATGATTTAATGCTATGATCCCAATGAGGTCACTGGCCAACAAGAAACCAACGGAAAGAATTAATCTTCAAGCTAGGACTTGAAATATCTCAAGATCCCACTGATAGAATCTTGTGAAATCTGGAGGGCCTCTAGAGAGGACACCAACACAGTTTTGGGTAGGAGATCGAATTATTTTGATGGCTAAGTCATGAGAAAAAGATGCCCTAGATGATCTATGGAGGTCAAGCCTAGAGAAAGAGGGGAAGGTGAGAGAATTTTTCTTTGGAAATGATCACCTTTGGGAGGATTAGTGCCTTATCCTTTGGGGAAGATGGAGTCCGTTGAAATTTGTGGTTTAGAAGAACTACACCCAATCAAGGAGTCTTCTAGACAACTTCACATGGCAATTAGAGCATGAGAGCAGCTGTTAGAAGAATTTATACTTAAACTTGCAATAATTGGTGACTTATCAAGATATGTTCAATAGAAACAACCTCTAGGAACATTCATCCTTTCACACATGATACATGAGATGATGCAACGCTACAAAGATTAATATTTCCACAATTTCGCATAAGAAAAGCAATATTTTTCAGACCTAATATAACAAAAATCAGACCTTATAAAGAAAGTAACAAGAATAGACATAAAGGTCACTTACATGTACAAAAAAGTATATCCAATCACCAAAATATGCCAATAATGAAGCTCCAAGATAAGAGAGCGATATCCAAACATCAAAATTCATCCATCACATCCAAAATCCTCCTCCAAAAGGGAATGCACAATTCTCCAGAAGCTACAAAGATCCAAATCCAAGTGATGATGATCAAAATGAATCATCCCATTTCTATTTATACACTAATGAATTTGATTTAGCGAAATTGGCCTAATTGAGCCCTTAAAATAAAATAATGTGCATAATAACAATACTTTTGGTGACAGGCCCACCAAATAGCTTAATAACATAAAGATAAGCCTCTCAAGAGGGAAGATTGATCAACATAGTAAGTCTTAGGGTCTTTGAGGAGGCCTATTGAAGTCCAAATAGTTCCATGATGTGAAACTAGACTCCCAACATAGTGGACAAAGGGTTGGCCCCCTTGTTTTCTTGTGGTGCTCCTTAAGTGGATCGAAAATGCTTGTAGACCATTTGTAAGGGCTAGGATGTTGATGTAAGCCCTCCCTATGTAGAAGGAGACATCCTCTAGAGCCTAGAAAATATGCCAAGTGTGGAACTTGCTAGGCATAGTGAACTAGGTACATCAACCTCATCCAAAAAGGTGGAACATGAGAAATCAACGAACAATGCTGGGGATCCATGAACTAATCGTTTCTATGGTGGAGACCCATGGCTCTCAATGCTCACCCTATAAGTGCCCACTTGTCCCTCTAGAGAGCTAGGACCACATATAGGGAAACCAAGCCCTAAATGAAAACCACTTCCAATCATGCATAAGATCCAATGTGTCCCTTAGCCCTCCAATGCAACAAATCATTAGAATAATCAAGTAAAAGAGTTTACAAATCATGGAATCAATGGGGAATTTCATAGTGAAAAAAAGCATTTGCAGTGTAGATCTTCCGTCTCTGCATGAGTAGATCTTCCAGCTCTGATGTATTTATAACTGACTTGCTCCAGATCTGCATGAGTAGATCTTATGTCTCTGCATGAGAACGAATTAATTTTGATTTGCAGCTGATGTATTTATAATGGATCTGCGGCTCTTGATCTCCAAAAAAGAATTTACAGAGCAGATCTTCCGTCTCTGCATGAGTAGATTTGCGGTCTTCTGTCTCTGCGGTCTTTCGTGGTCTTCCGTCTCTGCATGAGCAGATCTGCGGCTCTTCAGAATTCCAGATCTGTGGTTCTTGTGAAATATAATATGAATGGTAATGTCTTAACTATTCAGATCCGTGCGTCCATAGTCCTTATGTTGAGTTCGGTCTTCCGTCTCTGCATGAAAACTATGTTGTTTTCTAACCGTCTTTCAGAATTCCAGATTTGCGGCTCTTCATCGATTGGGCCTTTTCTTGGCAGCCATTGCTAGAATACGGCAAAACGAAAATTCGTGGTTCCGATCAACTACGCATGATTGAGAAGAAACTCAGGACAAGCCTGCTGGCTGTTATATGAATAGTAGATCTTGTGGCTGCCATAGATCTGTGGCTCCTCTTTGCAACCAAGTCATGATATAGATTCGCGGCTCTTCACTTCTCTTCTCATTGATTGGGCCTTTTGCGGTTTATAGATCTGCCACTCTTTTTTATAGATTTGCCACTTTTCACTTCTCTTCGGCAATCTTCTGTGGCCTTCTCTTTGGCAATATTTTATACTCAGCAGGAGAGCATTCTCCAGATGTCTCCCAGCTTCGCAAAAATAGCTGCTAGCTCAGTTCCGTCCTCCTCTGGGGGGCAAGCTCCAGCCCATATTGTCAGTGAAGCCCTAGCTCCCACTGTCCAGGTGGTCCAAGCCTCACTTGATAAGGCTTTGAAATTCTCTGAAAGTGCCCTAATCTGTCGATTCAATGGTTTTTGGCCGCAACTGATAGCTCTCCACAGTTGGATCTTGGAGGTATGGAAGCCTCTAATTCCTGATGCAATTAATATGTACCCCTGTGCTAGGGGTTTCTTTATAGTAGATTTTGAAAACCCTGGAAGCAGAGAATGTATTCTAGATTCTGGCCCTTGGTTTTGGGAAAAATCAGGCCTATTCATGAGGCCATGGAACCCATCATTCGATCCCTCAATAACAGTCATAACCTCAGCACCAGTTTGGGTGAGATTGCCAAACCTACCGTTGCATCTCTGGAATTTATCTTCGCTAAAAGCCATTGGAAATGCAATTGGGAAATTTTACTACAGGTGCCCAGAAACAGAGGAATATACTAGAACCACCTATGCACGCATCTGTGTGGAAATGGACTTCAGCGCCGGATTCTCAGCTGAAATACACCTAACAAGTAAAGACTATGTGTCGAACGAAAAAATCGATTATGAAAGTGTCCTCTTCAGATGTAGATCCTGCTTTGAGATAGGCCACCTAGCCAAAAATTGCCCAAAAGCCTCCCAGAAAAATTCTACTAGAAAAAATCACCATAGATCTACATGGTGGGAAGGAGCACAAAAAGAACACTACACTGTCATCAAAGAAGTATACTCTCGAGAAAACTCTGAAACACAAGAAATCGGGCAAAAAAGAAACAACTCTCAAGACAAGCAGGGGGAAAGCCCCGCCCAACAACAAAAGAGTGAACTCGACAACCCCTCAAGCATCAACAGTTATGAGGA
This sequence comes from Pinus taeda, assembly GCA_000404065.3. Classification (NCBI taxonomy): domain Eukaryota; kingdom Viridiplantae; phylum Streptophyta; class Pinopsida; order Pinales; family Pinaceae; genus Pinus; species Pinus taeda. The sequence continues at coordinate 134,967 of APFE030177604.1, forward strand.
TTCGAACACCACACAAAATAAATCTTCATTCAACAACAAAGTAGATCTCCTAGACTGAACTTCTTCTCCGACTATGTTCAAAAGGACAAACACAATAGATCACGAAGCTAAGATACCAATGTCCCAAGAACTAGAAGAGATGAAGGAGATGCAAGATAAAGAAAGTTGGAAGATCGTAGAGAAAAAAAGAAAGCTACAACACCAATCTCGCCAAGAAAGACGAGGAGCCAGACAATTAGAAACTAAGAAAATTATAGGTCCGATAGACCAATTTGGTCTCAGTGGACGTTAACCACCACCACCACCACCATCATCATCATAGTGGGATTTTGGCATGTGCAAATGTCTCCAAGCTCAATAAGGGGGTTAACCAAGGACCCTATTAGGTGGGCTCAACATTTAAAGGGGGTGACATTTCCATGGTACATCCATCAAGTGGAGGGTGGCAAGTGACATTGTAATGAAATGGAGTGGGGGTCAAGGGAAGATCTAGGACACATGTTATGGGGCAAGGGAAATTATAATGGGGGAAACCCACACTTGGGTATATGAGTGTAGGAGGGAGCAATCATGGTACATAAGTTACCCCGACCTTTGTTTTTCCAGCCTTTTTCATATGCCTTTTTCTTTTTATTGATTTCTCATTGTAACTGCTTGGGGCTCTGGATGAGAGCATGATGTGTGGTATATAGCAATAGGTGACCCCCTTTTAAGGTGGGGCATTTCGTTGCCTACCAGGGGTTGGGACAATTATGGTTTCCTTTATGTGGAAGGGGCTCATTGAGGGCCCATAGGAACCAGGGTGATGGCCATATGTATGGGTAGAGGTTTGTGTTCGGCTTTTTCCCACGTGCTAAATTTATATGTTCCGATCATATTTTCATCTTGTGGTACATTTCCTGTTGATAATGGCCAAGGTATGTTTTTTCTTTTCTTTTTAGCCACATCAACCTTCGTGGCATCGTTCCAAGCACGACCCATTGTGTGGGCAAGGGGAAGGGGAGGCTAACCCCATGTGGACCCAATGGACTTATGTAGACACAAATGGGAAAATTGATGAATAGGGTCAAAATGAGCGCGAGGGATTGATGTATATGGTGTCAGGAAGCGGGATCACATAACTAAAATCGAGATTTCTCATGTAGCGCCATCCCTAAAGCTAGTGGCCAGTAAAGGAGAACCCATGGGACTAGGATAGAAGGCTAAACACCAAATCGGGCAAAGGGGATAGGAGCACAGACCTAGCCCACTCTTTCTGCCGAATCCCCCACTAATCCATGCTTAAAGGTGTCCATGAAAAGTAAACATAATTACTCAACTAAACCAATGAAAATGTCATACCTTTGGGGTCAGGGGGCCCACCTTCAAACACACACTCATAATAGATGACCTAGGGACCACATAGTTGGCTCAGGTGGCGGAGAAAATGTCACATCAAGCTATGTGGTGGGTGCAAGGGGTTGTTGGTTTCCTACTGAGGACCATCTAGGAGAAAAAAATCTCTCCTATGTATACTACCCACCACCATGTATACTACCCACAGGTGGTGGGTAACAGACCCATTTTAGACCTCAAAATTCCCCTAATGTGATGTTACATCAACATCCCAATTTAATATAGTCTTTGTATCTACATTTAAGACTATATACATGTCGATAGGTTTTTGACAATCATCTCTCCTTGAAACATTGACTTAACAATGTCAGTGAGGGCCATTAAACTAATGAAAAACTACAAAAAATATCAATTGTGATTGGAAAATCAACATCAAGAAAATTGTACTAACATATAGACATCAATTTACAACATTTAGGGAGTTAAATCGATGTACAAGCATTGCTATATTGATGTTAGGAGGAATACTTTACTATTGAACCCACGCCCCCAAAATTCTACAATTCTACTTCATGGAAATCACTACCTAATGTGAAGGTGTGTTGCATGAGGTCTTGAATTCAAGCCTAGAAACAATGATGATTCATGGCTATAATAGCCCAACATGTTGATCAGTTGTGAACATTGTCAAGGTGTTACAATAGTGAATATTCATTATTGTTTGTTTTGAAGTCATGACCTTAAGCAACGCTATTTCATAGGGGGTGTATAGGAATACTAAGTGAAAAACACAGTGTGAAATCAAGATTGCATACTAAAATGCATAGGGAAATAAATATATAATTACCTTAGGTTCTTGTGAAACAAGACTTTGTCTCCCTTGTCCCATGTATTTCTTACAAAAATTGAAAGTTTAAGGGCATTTCAACCACTTGCGTTTCCATTTTTACTCATTTTACTATGTGCAATAATGAAAAAATAATACATAAGACAAAAAAAATCCTATTATAAGCATTAATTTGTTCATCTCATCTCAATACATTTTATTAGTAGTGGAAAGACAATTTTGTATTAAATAATAATCGTGTGAAAATTCTTGTATTTATGATTTGGTTGAGTCAAAATGTCACTTTCAATGGTACACTTTTGGAGTGATTATTGAATGTAAATAGAGTCTAGAAGGCCTACCACACCTTTACTTACAAATGTGTTTGTACTTGCATCATTCTTAGGTTGAGTTAGCCAAAGAATGGTCCAATTACAACCTCTATCATGAATGGAAGTGCTTATGATCCAAAATCACCCAAGTTTGCAAATGGATTATTCTCTAGCTAATCCAAGTACAAAATCAGGCAAATTTTGAACATAAGCACTTCCATTCACAATAGAGCTTTCACTTGGATAATTCTTTGGCTAACTTAGCCAAAGAATTATGCAAATATGCTCTAATTCAATAAGTGTTTCTCTCCTCTGTTAATTTTCATGTTTTTACCACCGTTCCGCCTTCTAAATTGTAGGGAAAAAGAATAGCTTAAGATTTGTTTCACTACACCTTAAGTTCAATTTCTGCATTTTTCTATGTTTTCATCAGAAATAGCTATGAGCATGTATACTTAAATGATCTTGTTTACGCTGTTTCTTTCACATATAAATGAATATTTAGGAATTCTTAACTGCTCCTAAATCACCATTCATCTATTTCTCCTCTTTTTCAGCATGATGAAATGATTCTCCTTTGCCTTTCATCCCTGATTTTCATTCCATCCTTTCAGTAGATTGATAATTGTATCTTGTGTGGCTATCCCGCTCCATAATCCCCTTGTGACCAAGAAAATGCAATAGTAAGCCTTAATCCATGACTCCACGCCCAATGGTTTGAAACTTATCACATCTTACCTTGCCTCTTTGCTTGAGATGCCTACCTTCCCTCCAAGCACAAACAAAAAACCCCTGAGCCAAAAGCTAGCCTAAAATCATCAACAAAGTTGAATCATTAAAGAGAGAGCCCTCTCTAGTTGCAGGTGGGCTAGAACCTGCAATCCAAAGATTGGTTTGTGGTTACCTCGGCTGTATCCCTATAAGGAGCCTAGGGACAACCTGAGTGATAACAAGTCTATCCAAAAGATTTCCTAGCGATTCTACAGGAACTTGCGATGAAGGGAGACTAATTTCTAAGACCAACGAAGGAACAGTGACGTTATTCCGATTAAAATAAATTTTAGACGCTTTGACACAACATGTTTTTTCAATTCTAAAGAGTCGAGAAAAAACAAAAGATGACACTAGTCGCCTTCGATTTTTATTGAGCCTGAAGTGACAAGTGCTCAGAGGACATTTTCTTTTAAGGAGTCTGAAAATGAGCAAAATGGACTTCTCTGGAGATTTAGGAGAGGGGATTACCAAACCAATCGCAAAACTGCAGAATACTTTTTACGGTACGCAGTCAATCTTCCCGAATGTTGTGTTCAGTGCATTGCGATCGATAGGGCGGCAGACACGACTTCCTAAGGATAAAGGATGCAGCCTATTGTGGTCTCCCAATATATACTCGACGGTACATGGGAGCACAAGTCTGTACTGGCACTTGCCGTCTCAGAGTGGAGGAATCAACCAACCAACACTGAAAACAACAGTTACCAGGTTTTAAGATGCTAGAATATGTCTCTAGCTTAGACCTCTAGATGTTGTGCGTTAGGTTCCAAAGCGTTGTTAGATTCATTAAATTTATTTTAAGTTGATCTTGCTTAACAATTTTCCTTTCAGGTTCACCGCGTGATGTGTATATAATTCCTAAAATGCAGTCTAAGATGATAAACAAACGTTTAATTTTCCTTTGGAAATGAAAATCCTAGCTTACTAAGGAAAGAAAGTTAAGAATATTTCAGCAAAGAGCACAGAGCACACGCTAAATGCACTGTCCTAAATCAAACCAAGCAGAAATGCAAATGCACATGCATGTATTTGTTTTCAGCGTTCTTAATGTATGAATGATGATAAGAAAGTTATGTGCAAATATGAATTACTTTTAAAGCAAAAATACTCAACAAATTTCTTTTCAAAATGGAGTGAAGGTAAGAGAGACACTTTGCGATTTTGAAATGAAAATTGCTTTTCGACACTTTAAAAACTACTAATTCAAATCATATGCAATAGTAACTATATAATTACTATCAAGAACAATGGGTTTGTCTTCTAAAACTGAAAACCAACAGTACGACACTTTCAGATCCAGAAATGACAGTTCGACTATGCTACTTTTTTGCAAAAGAGAACTGGAAAATGGCACACAATACATAAAAAAACACTTACAGTTCTTTTGCCACAAGGAGGAGGAAATGAAAGAGAAGGGGGTTTTCACAGAATACA